>JAOTON010000482.1:145000-171384 GCA_034440635.1 Lepas anatifera | reverse complement strand
CCCCCACATTCAGTAATCTCAGCAAGGTGTTCTCTAATTGGATCGATAATCTAAGCAAGCGAGAGGTCAGCTACAATGATGTTTCAATGAGTTTTTGTCTTCGAAAAACTGCCAGCAATCTATAAGGGTGCCTCGTACCTCCTCGTACCCAGAAGTGAAATCTTGCAGCTGATGTTCCATCATTTTAAGTCGGTCTAACAATTTGCTGTCCCTCAAAACCATGATCAGTGCTTTTACAATCAACAGACTGAGCTCGAAAGCATCAGACTTCACCCGACCAATTATCCAATCATGATTGATGATATTTCGGTAACTTCTGTATTCAATTACCCAGAGAAATAGCAACTTGTTTTATAAAATAATATTGTGGTAATGAGACGAAAATAGCTGATTTGGGCTTGCAAACGTTCCCCAGAAAAAATATGTGGGAATTTTAGAATGTCTAAACTACCGAGGAGAGAGAGAGAAAGAGGGAGACAAAAAGTCAGACAGGAGTGTTTACCTGTACAGGGGAGCCTTGCTCAGGGGGTGATTTTTAGGTCGAAAACAGCCGAAGCTAGGCCATAGCAAAATTCGGATTTTTTTATGGGACTGGTGTTTTAAATCAAAACAATCATGCATTATTTTTGTGCTATAAAACACACCATGGATAGAATAAAACAATTTTGAAATTGGGTAGGAGTAAGACATTGGGACAACACTTTTCAGTTATCACACATTTGTATTTCCTAAGAAGCAGGAGTGCCGCCACTGAATTTTTGCAGGGGACGGACCCAGGCTGCTGCTGACCGGGGGAGGCAAATTTTGAGCATATTCGGTAATTGAAAGCATTAATGACGATTGACCCAAAATTTTTTTTGGGGGGACATCCCCCCTGTTTGGCCAACAGGGGAGACGGGTCCCCCTGCTTTCGGCGCCCATACTAAGAGTCACATTAAAAACATGAATGGAGCTTTGCGAATTCTACCTGGATTTTTACTTTACGATTGCTGTAATTATCTAATTATATGACTGACTAATAAATCATAGCATGATCAGAGGGACTGAGGATCATACTGAGCCGATGGCTACCACATGGTGTTATGTTTTGAACCCCAAAATATTCACTTATGTGAAGACCCTACTCCGTCAACGTCATGGATGCGGTTTTATGCCTATGCAACAATACCGGAAATCATGAATCTCCCGATGTGATACTTGTTCCAATTGGTCCCATAGATCCGACGGGACGGGTGGAGTTTATTCTTCATGGCATCCAAAATAGATTCAACACAAAGTCGTAATTTGTAAAATGCATTCCTGCGTTCAATTCCTTGCTGTCGCTCGGAAGCTCATTCCGTCTGGTGACCACATTTCAATCACGTCCTTTCTTTCAAGTCTTACGTTCTCTTGTGGACCAGTGAGGGTAGCTAAAAGGCTGAAATCACAAAAAGAGCCTCTGCTGAGGCTAGGCCACTTCACTTCCAGCAAAAATTTATATTTCGTTTTTAACACGCGCCCCGCTGGGGTCCCTTGCATGACGCGCCCCGCTTGGGGGTTTCGCCCCCCTCTGTATCTCGTTCCCCACGAAAGCTAAAGGAAAATTACAGGCGACGTTCGAAAGCTCTTGACAAGACGAAGAGATTCATGGGAATAATTTTAATGCCAGGTCAATATTGAGGTCACCATAGGTCAAAGAAGGCTCCATAGGCTTACCACAGAGCAGTGTACGTTTCCCTCTCTAGATCTACCCTCAGGGGTGCTAGAGCAAATATTTATGCATCGTTGGATTCCTCTCATCGCGGCAAATCCAATGATGCATAATATGACCTTGCTAGGTCAAATAATCAAAATGACCTGACCTCGACCTAGTTCAGGGTCACGGAGTGACCTGATATGGTCATGTTGCATATCAATCGACTCCCCGTGACAATATAAGCACAATGCAAGCAAAATGGGAGCTTTATCTCAATTCAGTGAGAAGTTATTGGCAAAACAATCTCTCTTCTCCCGTGACCTGATATGACCTTTGAGAGGTCAGATGCTCAAAAACTCAACTTTATGGTCAAGATCGTGGTAAGAATGGACGTTTTGAGGATTTTCAGCTTTATCTATCCAGAATTTACGGTAAACGAGCCCATTCTATTTTCACCTTAGACTTATAATGGGGTGACCAAAAATTGACCCCACCTTAAGTCAACAAAATCACAATTCCGAGATAGCAGGTTTGTAGACCCTAATGGCCTTACCATATTGTGGAAGTTTCAAACTGATCAGTTTGCTAATGTTCCCTGGGCGCTGCTTCAAACTCGTAATTTTAGGTTTTGAGGTCGGGTCACTTGACCCTGAATAGCTCCTTGACCTGACATGACCTTAACTCAAAAATTTGGTCAGATGTGTAAAATAGATCAGGGATAAGCTACTGTAAGTTTTGTTGTTCTGCGTCTCTTAATGTTGGAGATATCTGGGAAAACCAGGAGGGGGTGAATTTCGCCTCCCAGCGGGGTGCGTGTTAACGGATTTGGGGGCACAGGGAATATTCTAGTGTTCTTAACTGGTAGAAAAAATGGGTCAGAATCTGGTTAGCTTTTCGTTTTGCTGTGGAAAATGTATTGTCAGAGTTGGAAGCTAAAATTGTATGGTCCTTCTTACTTTCTGGCCAGTTGCGACCTGCCTGGCCGACGCTGGATGGCGCACACCGTTCTGCAATTGGACAATGTGAGCCTTCATGAATCTTCTTACATATGGAATGTTGCTGAGTTGGTGTTTTGATAATCAATATGACTTTATAGTGTGCACACTTTTGTTTAAAAAATGCCCCCAAAATTGTTCATTATTTGGTTAATTTTGGGCATCCGTTCAAAATTTCGTCGCAATCAGGTCACCGTCTGCGGTCTAAAATCAGCCTGAAGTAAATGTTTCATATTCGCAGCTCATCAAAATCTTACCGGAGAGTTACGTGGGTGTATTTTTCAAATAATATTGACATAATAGAGCGTTCCAAGTATAATTAACTCTCCCCCACCGGGGCCATCGATGGCCCCCTAAGGTTTTTCCAGGATAGCAGAAAAACGACGAGGCGCAGCACCGCGGTTGAGGGCTTTTCCTCTCACTGCATCATTTCTCCACCATCCCTGAAATTTTTTTACCCCGGGCCACCCAAGTTCATGTCACCAGACGCGGTCAACCAAGGTCACTTCCTTTCAACTTTAGAGCTCCGTAAGAGCTACATTTCGAAGTCGATCGATTTGAAACTTCCTAAACTTCATGACCCCTCCAGGGTCTACAAGGTGTATATCCGGGATTTTTCTATTTCGTGACCTGAGGTCAGGTCACGAGGTGACCTCTCCTATTGAAAAAGCATGGGGAAAAGCTGTCTTATGATCTAAAAGTCACAAAAACAATTTAAATTGCTCGGCTTGATCAGAGAAGCGTTCTTGGACACCCTTTCACGGATTCCAGGGGGCTATATTTGCCCTTTGACCTCTCCAAGGTCATCCAAGTTCACCAGGGGTCAAAAAACAGTATTTGGACAATAACTTTTGACCTATATAAGCTTGAGCGCTGAATCAAACACCATCGTGTATGTTTCGTCACTGGCTTTCATTTAATATACGACAAAGTCACCTTCTGACCTTCGTGACCTCAGGTCATATAAGGTCACGAGGTGACCTCTGGATGTCAAAACACTTGCGGGAGGTCATTACGTTCCGCATAGCAGATAAAGGTCTGGAATTTTCCTATCCAATGGAATTTATCACATCTCAATAGCTCTAATGGCATAAGAGTTATGCCCAGTTCGCTAAGCATTGCATATTTGAGTGAAAATAGCCGATTTTGACCTAATTTGACCTCTGGAGGTCAAGCCATTGACCTGAGCGCTAAAATATGTGAAGTAATTTCTTACTGAATTCACGCCAGCTTTCTAATGCACTTTGCAGATTTGCGCTAACGCCCATATTTTCGGAGTTAGAGGGGGCCATCGATGGCCCCCCGGTGGGGCGAAGGTGGCGCCGGGCCCCGGTGGGGCGCGGGTTAAAGTACAGAGGAAGAATACGTTGTTAAATTGTATCTGATTTGCGTCAAATAGCCTAGTTGACCCAAGACGGTGTTTTTACCGACGTGAGCGTTTAGTATGCTGGCTAATCTTTGGGATGTCGCAGCGCCCCACTCCGCAGTGTTTCAAAAAATGGTTTTGCACTGGGATACTGAGTGTAAAATTCACGTTTGAACATATGGTAGACGAGTGGAAAGTTCAAACGGTGTAATATTGTAGGAGTTAGTTTAAACTCAATTGCATCCCTTACTTAAGGTTTGCGCATTTTTCATCCAATGTTTCCTTCCTTCCACACTAGATGATTTTATATACACTAGGATTATTGAATTATGCCAAAATAAATCCACTAGAAAAGTGGGTCCAACAGTGAGAAAGAAAAAAGTAAATGGGAAATTCAGAGCGTCTGGGTGTCATTCTCTACTAAGCATTCTATGATTTTGATCATTGTGGCTCCATCGCCATGAGTCGAGGATGACACTTTCGTGTCAGAGGAATACAAACGGCAGAACATTAGGCTCTACCAATATCAATAAGTCAAATTTCTGGCCGCCATGAACTGGAATGACAAGAACTTTCAGGGGAAAAGAAAGCGGTGATGTCCCGGGAGCAGAGTGGAAAAATGACGACGACGACCACAGGGCAGAAATTCACTCAATTAGTGTGTCCCCATAGTACACTCCTCATAAGAAAAGGCAAACAATTGTGTGAGTCAGATTTCTGTGTCATATTCTGCCAGCACCTGTTATCGCCGAGGCTGCTGACTAGCGACCTTTCAGGGGGAGCCATCGATCTTTCAGAGGGGCGCCGCGACCATTTCAGGGGGCACCGAGGGTCGAACGAAGGAGGCACGTGCCCCCTTTGCACCCCTGGATCCGCGACTGATTCTCCCACTTTGGGGTGGTCATGTGAGGACTTGCGCGTCCCGTTCCTTAGTCCATCAGCTTTATCACATTCAATGTTCCGAATTTTCAAACGGTAAACTGTCTTCACCCTCGGTGCTTGAAGCTCAAGCCCGATGCAATATTTTTGCTGCTGATGTTGGAATTTCTTTAGCAAAATGACCGTGTATTCCTCTTTTTGCTGTGATTTAGACACATTTTTGCTACCCTGACATATTACGGTATTTTCTGTGTCCTTTAAACTCCATAAAAGTCATTCTTGAATCTATAAATTTCCAGCAAGATAATATTTTCTCGTCCAATTGAACTAGGGCCTTCCCTGAAATGATCACAATACTACTTGAAAGGCCGATGACACCCCACTGAAATTTCGCGGGGAAGTCGTGTTGCATCACCCCATAATGCTTGCCGAATATTGCAGAAACGTCGTTCAGTTTTTTGAAAATCGGTACGGACTATACAACTTTTATTTTGCAAGAACATGCCTTTAGCTCTTAACATCAGGGAACTATGGCCTCGTGACTGGAGGTATGTGAGGGTTATTTGGACATCAGGACACGTTTTCACACGAACCTCTCACGGCTCCTCTCCTCATGAAAAGGTCACACAAAAAATTCCAAAATTCAATGATAATGTGGACTCCATTGAATCATATCAGTGTTAATTATAAGTCAGATCTGAGGGCCTATCCATAAATTACGTAACATGTGTTCTTATAATTTTAACCCCCTCCCTCATGGTAATACTTTCTTACGCCCTGTTGTAACATCTAACAAAATGGTCGCTGCCTTCCCACCCCTTGTTTTTCCTTAGGTACTTTATGGACGGCCTCTTGTTTAGATCATCTTTTGATCCTGCCCTAGGTCAGGGCCTATACCTTGGGAAACTGCTTGAAATACATTAAAAAAGCTTTGGTTTATGTCGAACTGATGTGGTCAGAAAGGGTCTGGACGGGATTGAGATCGTACACGTGTATTGTCGATTACAACACAAACTATCCTATAATCAGAAACACCTCTCGATCACAGTGAGGACAACTCCGCACATGATCAGGGGTAGAACGCTACCCCTTCTCCGAGCACCAGAAAAATGTTCCACAATAAATACTTGGGTAAACACATGGAGCTGCGCGCCTCAGGGTTCGGTGGGTGAGTGAGTCAGTGAACCCCTTTCCATGACCGCTACGAGGCGGGGATCCCTAAGCTACGCCAAGGCGGTCACAAATGCGGGCACCCGGCCCATGTGTCATGTGTATGTGCATGTGTGTGTACGCCGCGGAGAATGACGACCCACCGACGCAAGGCGGGCCAAGAACATAACATTTCGTCACGACAGTGGCCGAAGTGGGAAGTAGGAAATGGGCGCGGATCCTACCGCTGACTAGCTGCTAACTAGCGCAAATAGCGTAGCCAATCCACAGCCATGCTTGAACTGCCATTTGGCTAGCTTTGGTCCATCCCAGGTGACAATGGTGCGAGCTGCAACCGCTTTCTCATTTAGAGAAATCAAGACATTTGCCCAATAGCAGGCTGCCCTCTGAAAAATACTGGGCCCGCCTCTGCGAGAGCACCTGTTACTGCGACGCGTCTGACCTTGCCCACAGCGGTTCTTGGTCACCTGAAGGGTCGTAATGTCGTGGAATGCGCAGCGTACTACAGTTTACAACCAACGTGTCACGTGGGCGATCTGTGTATCAAGATGAATGAACGAATGACCTGACATCTGTTGTTGGGGAAACAGGGTATTAGTTCTGCTGGGTCATGTCGTGTGGCGCATGTGTCGAGGGTAACGCACCCTTAAGGTTTTGATTACGTTGTTTTTCTGTATTCCACTTTCACTAAAATACATTAAATGAGTATCAGAGGCCTTAATCAAATTTGATTAGTTTCTTAGCTGCGCCACGCCCGCCATATTGGCGTGGATCAGGCACAATCAGCTGATATCTGCCCCCAAATCGGTACAGCGGACACCAGTTTTTGCACCGGCTCTGACTTCATCTAATCTACTCTCATATTTTTTCTAAGGAGGTGCTGGAACAAACCCCAAGGGTCATTGAATATGGTGCTTCATTTAGCTGAACAAGATGTTTGAGGTTTGAGCTGGGGCTGCCATATGCCCTCTCTTAAGACTAAGCATATTTGGATATCCAAAAATATTACAAGACATTTTAGAGTTCTTAATCTTGTGTTCTTACCTGTCTTATTCTGCTTCAGATGTTCATCATATGGAAAATAATAAAAATAGCTCATGATGTTTCCACTATTGGGAACAGAGCTATTACTGGAAAATCTGGCCACAGTCTCATCACTGATTTTATGCTTGAATTTCCCTTTGATTTATTCATTATTTAAAAAAAGTCTAAGGATTAGTATGACAGAGTTTGACTGCTATCATCTGCATTTATCTATTATCATCTGTATTTATTGAACTGACCTGTGTTCTTCAAAAATAGCCCTACTCCATGAGTTTCAAACCCATTAAAATGACCCATTTTTCTTTGAATCAACCAATAAATTTCTGCTTTGTCTTGAAAAAGTTTTATCCTTATAACTTCAGATTTAATTGGGTGCCATAATTGTTGTTGATCATGTTCAATCAACAAGAAAGTGTGACATTTTCCCATGACAATGTTGATGTACCAAGGTTGTAGGCACATACAACACAGGAGCTATAAAAGAAACCAGTGCAGTTCATGCAAACATCAAAGAGAAGCCCAGTGCAAAAAGCCACAACAGCAATCACTATAATTGCTGACTGTGCTGATGCCAGGCAGACTTAGAACTCAGAAATGACTTAAAATGCACTTTACTATTGGATTCTACTCATCTATACATTTTTATAAATAAAAAATCTCAACATTATCATGACAGACTATTAGAGCTCAAGCTATCACCTGTATTTCTTGCATTATCATTGAAGTAACATAAGGTCTTTACAGACAGTTATATGTAGGTGCGCCCAGTCGCTCACTGTCAGTGACTGATGTGCCCCTAAAATCTTAAAACACCTGCCAAAAAGATGATGTCACAATGAGCTCATACAAAAACCCATGTTAGGAGAAATGGCAGGTTCCTACACAGCATTTTGACACTTTGACTTCCTTCAATATTGCCTCCGCGCAGGGGGCTGGGGGAATTACGTTGCTTAACTATGCAGGTACTGCGCACTTTTCTACGACATAACCTGCACGAAAAAGGTTTAAGATTTTCTCAAAATGTTCTCGCGTGCCCAGAACCCTTCTTCAATCCCACACTCTATTTGATTCGAACAATATCCACAAACATTGACGTTCTCATGCCACCTTACTTCCAAGAAACCTTTCTTCTTCGTACTTACCCTTCCTTGCAACCGTACTTCGTACCACAATATATCCACCTCTCGTACCTCTCGTACTAAATAAAAAGGACAACTATTTTCTTTCAAGTGGGTACTCCAAGGCCTTGGGTACTCCACCACTCCACCACCACGCTGTTGTTATTCCGCTCACTTTTGCCGCACTATCGTCAATCTCGTCGCAAATGATCACGGCCGAAAGCAAGAGAGGTGATGGGCGGGTATTTAATACTCTAGAAACCTTTCAAGTGTGCGAGGACTGCGTTCTCTCCAAAACGTTGGCGAAATTGTTAACACGTGCATCGACAGTCGGGGACGGGGGGTACCCACCCTCTCGGGTTTTTCGTAGATCAAATAAAAACGGCAGTACATAGTGCCACCGTAATTGGCAAACCTTATCCCTGATTATTTTTACGATTGTCAAAATTTTAGGGTTGGGTCATCCATAGGCGGATCCAGGATTGCTGATGGGGGTGCGGGGCACCTCCCGGGGGTGCCATCCGGATCAGGGGGCGCCACATATGGCCGGCAAAACCTATCAGGTGGGCGCCAAACCCTGTCGGTGGGCGCCGACTTTCTATCCTGGGGGGGTGGGAAGCGACATATCAGGGGCGCCATCGACCTTTCAGGGGGCGCCGAGGGTCATCGGGGGGCACGTGCCCCCATTGCCCCCTTGGATCCGCCTATGGGGTCATCTCAGGTCAGGTGACCAATACAGGCAAAGTGACATACAACCATACACGTATATTTACACTACGGCGGTACATAAGACATACAAGACCCTAAAAACAAGCCCGGCCGACTGAGGTGGACAAATACAATTATAAACGGAGGAGCCGAGCCCCCGAACCCGTGACCGCCGACGGCGCGAGGCGCTCCAAATTACGCCCAGACGGGCACGGGCTCGGAGCCCGGCAGACGTCTACCGGCCGATTCCGTGAAATAATAAATCAGGATGATGATGAACGTATGAGCCGGACCAAAAAGCACAGTTAAAACGTGAGCGAAAACAAATAAACATTGATCTATGGCCTACAGTTATGTACAGTAATGTTAGGCGAAAGGTAACCTCGTTCAAAAGTATATATCGCCCCTAGTCCAATTCCCTATCATATCTATCCCTTTGGAACACGCAGACCGGTCCTTCCGCACCGCCAGGCTGAGCCAGCCGGAAACGGACCACGTGCACTGTGGCCTGATATGAGCCAGGCCTCCAGAGACGGGCCACGCGCTTGGCCATCCCGTGACTGAAAATCACGTGAGCAGAAGGCAGGAGGGGGTACCCTCGAGAAAAGCAGGACAGTCACGCTGGAAGTGGCGGATAGGTCGGAAGTGAGTCAAGTCAGGAAGAGGATGAAATTCGGAACAGAAGGAGCAGGGTAAAAGAAGAGACAATCGGGTGAAGAGGATTGGAAATTCCGGAAGCGGTTGGAAATAAAGACAGCAGAGGCGGAAGAAATCAAGAGGCAAAAAAGAACAAAGGATGAAGTGGATGGAAAATTCAGATGGGAAGAGAGAGAAATTACTTCGGGAGTGAAAATTCGGAATTAAAGAACTTGAGATCCAGGAAAAAGGCAGAAGGAACGGGGGAAACAAGAGTTCGAGATGGAAGTGAGCGGGAGGCCGGTCGGGAAGGCCATCAATGCAGAAAAAGCTAAGTCGGAAAGCAGCTCCTGGAGGAATCCCTCCTGATCAATCCCTCCCCCGGACCAAAAACGAACCCTTTTTTAAAAAAAAGCCGACACCTTCCCAGGGCGATGTACTTAAAGAAAAAATGTGACCCGAAAACGCGTAAAACCAAAAACATGGTAGGCAAAAGTTTAAATATAAGCGCGGAACCCCTACGCCCGAAAAATCTAGCCTTAATCGCTCTTGCCCTTTTTGACTCCCCTTAAATCGTTTACAGTATAGCGCCGACGTTTTTTCTTTTCTTTTTTTGTATTGTTTTGCGTGTGTATGTGAGTGCGTATCGCTGGCACGTGTGTGTGTGTGTGTGTGTGTGTGTGTGTGTGTGTGTGTGTGTGTGTGTGTGTGTGTGTGTGTGTGTGTGTGTGTGTGTGTGTGTGTGTGTGTGTGTGTGTGTGTGTGTGTGCTGTGTGTGTGTGTGTGTGTATGTGTGTGTGTGTGTGTGTGTGTGTGTGTCATGTATAGAGGAACAGATTCAGGAGTAACGAGGGGGAGAGAATTTCGTTGAGCTTCCAGGTAATTTTTTTGGGGGGGCGAGCTAGCGTCAATCTGCATGTCACGAAACCTTAAATCCTAACGCCCCGTTTTGATGGAAAATATAATTGCATGTGGACCCTGTGACTGTGACTCTATGACTCCGAGACCGTGTGCGCACCAGAATGATAGCAGGACGTGGCGGAAGTCATCCAACCTCAGAGCAGCCAGGTTTCGGAGGAATTGTATCCCCTGGCACTCTACTTATTTTTATACGATACAGTTTTCAACCGGAGGGGTCAGCCAACGTAAACACACTTTTCTCTACCTTTTGTTAGGCCCCCTCCGAGTTTGCGTAAAATAAGATTCGTTCGTATACCTCGCCTATTAAAGGGAATGTGGCACCTTGGTCGAATCCTGGAATTTAGTGTAATTAGGCGTACTTTTAGTCAAAAATAATGAAACCACTCATGATTTCTCTGAAAAATGTCCAAATATTTGGTTTTTAAAAATCCTCCTCTAGAAAAAGAAATAAATATCAGACTGTGGATGATGTCACGATCTGGCAACCACTACCATACTTGAAACGCTTCAAGGGCTTCGATTTGCTGATGCTCATCGTGACGTCAGCATATGTCGTCACACCAGTAGCTCACAACAATGGCCGCCGGCGACGGGGGGCTGAGGGGGGCTGGTGTCAGGTAGGTTTTAGTTTTTTTCTACGGAAATATCGAGTTCCAAGCCAAATGAAATATGGAGTACCGGGTTTTCCGACCTGCTGTACAACTTGGCTATCTCAGTTAACCCGCGCCCCACCGGGGGTCCGGCGCCACCTTCGCCCCACCGGGGGCCATCGATGGACCCCCTCTAACTCCGAAAATATGGGCGTTAGCGCAAATCTGCAAAGTGCAATAGAAAGCTCGCGTGAATTCAGTAAGAAATTACTTGGCATTTTTTAGTGCTCAGGTCAATGTTTTGACCTCCAGACGTCAAATTAGGTCAAGATCGGCTATTTTCACTCAAATATGCAATGCTTAAGTAAACTGGGTATAACTCTTATGCCATTGGAGCTATTGAGGTCTGGTAAATCATATTTGATAGAAAATTGCCAGTACTTTTTCCGCTATGTGGAACGTAAAGACCGCCCGCCAGTGGTTTGACCGCCAGAGGTCACCTCGTGACCTAATATGACCTGAGGTCACGAAAGGTCGAAAAGTGACCTTGCTGTATATCAAATGAAAGCCAGTGACAAGACAAACACGATGGTGTTTGTTTCAACGCTCTAGCTCAATTAGGTCAAAAGTTATTGTCAAAATACTGTTTTTGGCCTCTGGTGACCTTGGATGACCTTGGAAAAGTCAAAGGGCAAATATGACCCCTGGGATCCGTGAAAGGGTGTCCAAAAACGTTGTTCTGAGCAGTCTGAGTATTTGCAATCATTTTTGTGGCTTTTATATCATGAAATAGCTTTTCCCCATGCTTTTCCAATGGGAGAGGTCGCCTCGTGACCTGACCTCAGGGCAAGAAATCGAAAAATCCCGGATATACACCTTATAGACCCTAAAGGGGTCATTAAGTGTAGGAAGTTTCAAATCGATCGACTTTGAAATGTAGCTCTTACAGAGCTCTAAATGTGAAGTGAGGTGACCTTGATTGACCTCGTCTGGTGACCTGACTTTGGGTGACCCGGGGTAAAAAATTTCAGGGATGATGGGAAAATGATGCAGTGAGAGGTAGAGCCCTCAACCGTGGTGCTGCGCCTCGTCGTTTTTCTGCTATCCCGGAAAACCCTTAGGGGGCCATCGATGCCCCCCCCGTGGGGCGAGGGTTAAAATCACGTTGTGAAGGTGCCACATTCCCTTTAAGACAATGAATGACCGAATAGACTGCACCAGCAAACGAGTAGAGACCCAGATCGAGACGAAGAGGGGAAAATGAGGAGTGACGTTCTGCTAGCCGTACCCTTGTGTACAGCGTGTCTGTGGGTAACGGTGAATGGGTCATCTTAGGAAGGGACGCAAACGCGTTTTTTTCCAATGTTAATCACCCGACTCGAATCAGCCCGAGGCGCGGGCTGGGCTCTAGGGCGTCCCTGCTCAGCAGAGGCGGTTGATATGGTTCTGAAAGTGGGTGGGTTATGCATGCCTAGTGCCTCAAGTAGAGTAGTTGGAAAGATATCGGGGTAAGGCCAGAGGTGCACCCGAGGAGAACCTCATTAGTTTGAGCGATCGCCCAGATCCCGTAAGGCGAGAGTCGCAGGGAGGGCAGATCAGGGCATTTTTTAAGGAAAATTCAGTGGGGGGGTGGGGCATTTCTTGTGCTGGTCATTATAGTGCACAGAAAGAAATGTTTACAAGGGCAAACCTTGTCAGACCCTTGTTTACATGGAAAATTACTACGGTAAAACGCAAAGCTTGTACGTTCAAAATCCGTGCCACGAAAACAAGGGAAATACAAGGAAAAGCCATGTAGAACAATGGTAGAACCATGGTACGACAATGGTTGCTAGAAGACGTTGTACAAACCTTGTAACTAACTATGGTTAACCTACATGGCAAAGACAATGGCTGACAACGGCCCCACAAGCCCTCTACTAGGTCATGATAACCCCACAACAAGGGTAGAACAAAGCCTTGTGTCCGCCTTGTACGCAACCGCAGCCTTCCTACAAGAGCGTGACGAGATTAGAACCTTGCTTACACAACCGCTTTACCAGTGCGTAACGGGGAGGGAACAAGGGTGTTGCAATGCTTCTTACAAGGGTAAAACGAGACTCGGATTACGTCTTTACAATAGTGGCAGGTCCAGGACTTCATTTCGGGGGAGCTTGGGCGCTCGCGCCTCCCCGCCATAGTGTCTGGACAGCATCCGACTACGCATTTACTTTAGGCACTCTGACATTTCATGGTGTGGAAGGGGCTTGAGCCCTCTTAGCCCCTCCCCTTGTATCTACCTCTGCTTCAAAAGGAACTTTTCAGTCTCTATGCGAAAGCTAAAGCGTTTTCTGGCCCCAAATGCAACCGGAGGACCATCGGTAGAAAAAGGGTAAGCATTGAGCCACCTCTCAAGCAAGAAAAGAACCCGCACGTTGTCTTACCCATATCGGTAAAACACAGCATCACTCATCAGGCGCCGATCCATCTAAAGACACCAACAATATCATATTGGAACTCAACTCACCCTATTTTTCAAACGGGCCCATAAGGCAAACACAATTAGGTTCTACCCACTGCAGGTACCTAAGCCATATGATCAAATAGTCTGTGCTCGTTTGACACGAAAATATGAGCCTTAATACCAATATGGCATACATGTCTGAAGTAACCACATACCTACCTACCTGGACCTGGATTGACCATTCCAAAATGCCTCACTTTTCAACTATTGGAACAGAGAACAATACTTTCCACTCGCAGATCACTGAAAAATATTCTAGACAGCTATTATATGTATTCAAGGGATCGAGATCCCATTTTGAGGGGGCTTAAAGGGAGATACACGAAAAAATTATTATTGTGGTTTCTTGCTTTTTTAAAAATCTTGATAATGAAACTATCAATTATTTTTGTATCTTCGGCAAAATTTTGGGAGGCCACTCACTTATTATCGAGATAGATTAACAGTTTCGATAAAATGCCCATCACTTACCCATGCTCATACCCATCACTTACTTTTCGAAAACTATTTAAAGTTAAACAGTAATGTTTTTTTTTTATATTACAAATGTCTGTTCTCCTGTATTTGTATTTGAATTAATTTTAAAAAGCTTTTAAAAACTACAAAATGAATTAGTTTACCCTAAAAACGGAAAAAAACATAATTACTCAAGTCTTCAGCGGTTTCGTACCGCGGGTCTTGAGTCATTTTCTGCTTCGGCCCCAGGATGACAAAACTTTTGCGTCAGATAGGTCACGTGACCCCGGTTTGAGAATTCCTAGGCTTCTGATTGGTTAATTGTGATTTCTTTTAAGCCCTATATTTCTGGTTCAAAAGAGTTTTGGAATGCTGTTTTTCTAAGGTAATTTTTTCTGTAGTATTCCAAAGTTCTAAATCACTATTTAGGATAGATATGACCTAATTCTTAGAGAAATTGATAGCCTTAGCCGTGTGTACGTCATATACATCGATATGAGGTGTACCGGTAAAGTCGTCTAGAAATGTTGACTTTGAGAGCAATTTTAAGGCATTTGCAGGCCGAATTCGCAAAAATGAGAATAGGACTTCTGAAACAACTTTTTGTAACCTTTTCATATAGCCAATAAATTTTTTTTCGCGTATCTCCCTTTAATACAACTTAGATGCGTTAGTGTTAAAAATATTTCTCGATTTTCTAGCTATTCCAAGTCTAGAGATTATGGATGCTGCCCAGGGCTGCTAGGTTTTTTTCAGCGGAAAAGGTCAAACCGAGTTAGAAAAAGGCCAAAGGAGGGCAGAAATTTTATTTCCACTAAAATAGTCAAATAAACACCACAAAAGTCAGATTTGAGGCTCAAACGACCCCTAGCAGTAGTCATAAAACCACAGAAAAAGTGACCTGTATCACTGTTTAAAACTAATTGTTGACAGTTTGATATTGACTTGACCCAATATTTTTAGCACACTACCCATCTAATAGGAAGCCAGGGGTGCCCTTCTAGCCCCGCGTGGCCATCGAATGATTTTATACACATAACCAGAACATTTCTTGGGATCATCAATCACCCCTCCCCCACTTTTTGACCAACAATTTCCTGATCTCAGTCAAAATGGGAGTAAACCGGAAATTTGTATAACCAGCCGCTGCAGAAGGTAATGAGGAGCCCAAATTCGAAAAGTTTTTGGTACTAACGTGGAAAGTTTGCTTTCAGCATCAGGTTGATGTTGGGCTGGCTACCTCACTGTTTTGCTGGTGGTGACGCTTATGTACGCTACCACCACGATAATAAATAAAAAGGCTAAGCACTTCATACCGCCACACCAGCAACCAGTCTTACGCACTTTGACTACACCTTGTTCCGTCTAATCCACGAACGAGCTCTTAGCGCTGACAACTGACTGCGTGTGAAATGAGAGCATCATGCAATGTCACGGTACTGGCTGGGATGTGAGTTTCCGGTCGGATAGAACAGGATATTTGATTCGTTGCAGAGACGGCGGATTCCATTTTCGAGAAGTGGTGCAAGATTTTCTGGAGGGGGCGCCTTCCTCCCCAGGGGGCGCCATCATCTCTTGGGGGGCGCCTTTGCTATCCAATGGCGTTCTGCAGAAACTCTTTGGACTCGGCGTGCGAGGCCACTTGGGGTGGTTTATTTCTAATATTCCGAAAAATAGGTATTTTAGATTTCGCGTAAACTCAGTCGTATCGGATTGGCATCAGCAACAGAGTAGCATAGCCCAGGATTCTGCGATATTCATAGCCTTGTTTGCAGTTATGACCAATGATATTGCAGACACTTCCCGCAAACATACGTCACGTGTTTTTCGTTGAAGACTTCACAATATGTGTGACAGTGTCTACTACAGCAGCTGCGCAGAGGCGGCTGCAGCTTGGCCTTGACATATTGCAGCAATGGATCACACGCAATGGACTGAAATTTTCAAGTTCAAAGACATAGTGCATGCACTTTTATAATAGACATTGAGACTGAATACCCGATTTTGTAAATTCGCGGAAATCCGAGCGACGTTGTAGCAGAAACCAGATTTATCAGGCTCACACTCGATAAGCTTTCATATGTGCCACACCTGAAGGATTTCCGCAAAAAAATGTTTCGATACGCTGAAAATACTGAAGGTGTTGACGAGGATGAGATACCGTGCAGATAGAGAAATGTTTCTCATGCTATACACGTTATACGCTTATCGCCTATATATACGTTATGCGCACGTTATACGCTCATTGTTATACGCTACGTTATAAGCTTCTTATGCTGTATAGATCACTTATTCGTCCGAAGATCGAGTACGGCTGTGTCAGAGCCGAATGACGAAATCCATGGAGCGAAGCGGATTGAGATTTCTCAAGAGGCTCTATTCTGGCCGTTTGGCGGTTCTGACAGTTGATACCAGGGCTCTGCAATTGTGTAGGGTGATTGCCCTTTTACGCTAGACGCCCAAACTAAGGCCCCCGAATTTAAATTCAAAATAGTTTTTGAGAAATTTTGGAACAAATGTTTTCAATTTTGCATTTTATCATTTTTATTTCTTAAGCGACGAACTTGAAATTTGCCTCCTTTTGAATAAACAACAAGGCCACCTAAGAAAAAAAGTTCGAACTGGTCCGACAATATTTATTACGCCAAAACTCAGTATTTCTAGTACAAGCAAAAAGATATTGAAATTTGACAGCCGACTTGTAAGCTCGAAATGTCAGAAGGCACGCTTCAGTTAGTTTAAAGACAGCCACGTGGAGGCAGCTACGTCAATTTTCTTGTGCTTAGGCATAGTTTCCAGTGGAAAACGTAAAATTCTGACCTAGTTTTTGCCATTTTGCCGGAGGACTACATTTTTGCTCATTTCATTGAAATCTTAATCTCTCGCGATCTAATGCGCCGATTTGACTTTTCATTTCAAATAATGAAAGAACATTGCTTCCGCCTGATAATATTCGGAGATGGATATCGTGATAATAAAATTCATTGTCTTATATGTATAAATATAATTTTAGTAGAAAACCTTTTAATTTGCAGCTTTTCGATTCAGAGCACATGTCATTCACAAGCTCAGAATTGACATGGCTGAATAGGAAGATTAATTGCAGTCATTCAATTCATTTACACTACCCACTTATCTCCAACGGCTTTCGAGTAATTCGTCCGAATGGGTATTTCAAGGAGCTAAATTTCTCGGAACATGTTTGCTTCTCACCATGGTTTCAAGTCCTCAAAATGAATGGAAGTGGATGCAATTTGGCATAAAGCTAGCTTAGGGTCCTGTGTCGCCGATACAAGTGATTCTAGGCGAATCTAATGTTTGGTTCGTCTTCTAGAAGCAGCTTTATACCATGCCTTTTCTGTACGAACACAACACCCGGCGCCACGATCACGGCATCGTTTTGATTGCGTGATACCGGCCAGTGACCTCCTGACGGGTCACAGGTGTAGGGTTAGTGGGAGTCGGTACAGTGTGGCACAGTGGTCTAGTGGTTAGAGGTCCTGTCTCGTGATGAGGGGTGCGCGGGTCGAATCCGGGGTTGACTGCGGGATATTTACTATTTATTTCAAAGAAAAGAATGATGGCACTGACCTACAGGCTTATGAAGAGATACATTGAGAATGAAATATGGTTGATTTCAGCACATTGTCATACGGCTCTCCTGCGCCGGTGGGGGGTTATCCCAGGTCGCAGACCGGGGTTGCGTATGAGGCCACTCCTTAGTCCGCGAAAAAGATTATCGATATGTCCGTCATCTCGCTATCAGAATAGTAACAAGAGCGTTCCAAGCTTCACCCATAATAAGCATGCCAGTAGAAATTAGTGAAATACCGCTACAAATGCGCAGTAAGATACTCGCTTTGCATTAAGCCATTAAAAGGAATGTGGCACCTTTAGAACGTGATTTTAACTGAGATAGCCAAGTTGTAAAGCAAATCGGAAAACCAGGTGCTCTATATATCATTTGTCTTGGAACTCGATTTTTCCGTAGAAAAAAACTAAAACCTACCCGAAATGTACCTCTCATGTACCTCTCGCCAGGCGGCCATTGTTGTGAGCTGCTGGTGTGACGACATATGCTGACATCACGATGAGCATCAGCCAATCGAAACCCTTGAAGTGTTTCGAGTATGGTAGTGGTTGCCAGATCATGACATCATCCAGAGGCAGATATTTATTCATTTTTTCTAGAGGAGTATTTTAAAAATAAAAGCATTGAGCTTGTTGTACATTTTTCAGAGAAATCATGAGTGGTTTCATTATTTTCGGCTAAAAGTACGCCTAATTACACAAAATTCCAGGATTTTACCAAGGTGCCACGTTCCCTTTAAAATAAGTCGCCAACACGCCCCACATACCAAACATTTTTTTGGCGACGCCTACCTCAGTCAGATAGACAGTGGCTCGCGTTTTGCAACCCGTCACCAGGGAGTGAGAGTCTGTGCCTGGCTGGCAAAGGCTAGTATCGACAGCAATCTCGTCGAACCACATGAAGCAGCTGTTATTGAACCATAGCTCATCTCGACAGTTAACACGAACACAACCTACGCCAACAAAGCAAAAATTTGCCTCCTGAACCGACGCGCCAGTAATTTATGAACTTGCTTGCGGAGCCGTTCGAAAACCATGTCTGTTTCTATATAGACGGTTGCAAAAGAAAGTGACAATGGCACAGGGCGTGCATTTGTTGGTGACGATGTTGAGAAGTTTTCTAGTTTGCCTTACGAAGGATCCATTTTTACTTCAGAGCTGTACTCCATTTTTTTTTGCTGTTTGGACCAGGTGTCTAAGCTGATGGTGAGGAAGTTTGCGATTTTTACCGATTCGCTGTCTTATCTGCAGACATTGAAGCCATCTTATTTCTATAATGCGTCGTCACCTTGGCAGGCCATGCTGAAGATGACTGGATCTTCTGTGTGCACTGATTAGTCCAGTAGGAAGACACAGGCAGTTTGGATGGCTACCATCTCAGCCTGAAAACTCGAGCAGAGCGAGCCTGCTGGTCGCCTGAGCTCATGCTGAGCTCTGTCTGGTGACTCGATGAAGACCCAGCTCCCCCACTCTTGACCCCTCCGTGCACTGACCCGTCGGTCCACACCCATGTGGCACATTGAGTCAGGGAAGCGAGGTGGGGGAGAGCTACTCGCTTCTTCCGGACAGGTGGCGCTCCTGATGTCAGTGGGTCCACGTCTAGTTGAAATGTGACTCACTCTCCTGATACCCACAGTGGAAGACGTCGAGGAAGGAAAGACTCGATGGGGAGGGAGATGCCTGCTTGATCCCACATGTCTTTGCCCACCTGCCGCCACCCGGTCACCGAGGAGAGTCGAGAGGGCGCTGTCGCCTCCGCACGTCTTCACAGGGGGTCTTCAGGTGGCAGGGTATGGAATTTCACCAGCAGTCGGGTCGCGAGTACCCTCCTTCTGGCCGCTACGCGGGGAGTCTTAACTCGGCTGGGAGTGGAGTGGGTGCATCCTGTGATGATACGCGCCGACGCTCTCATTTTGCGTTCCAGCAGCTCGACATGAAATGGCGGTGTGGCGTGGAGCCACGCTGCGGCCGCTTACTCCATCGCTCCTCTCACGTAGCCAGTAGCGACGGTTCGGAGGTGCTGTTCGTGCAGCCCCCAGTTGCAGCCGGACAGTTGACGTAGGTGGGAGATGCGGGGGTGGACCTTCTCCCACAGTCTCTTACAGTGTGGACCGAAATGGAGGAGCCGATCGATGGTGACGCCAAGTAGCTGTAGGGTGTCTCCAGCAGTGACAGACTTCCCGTCGACCTTAAAATTGAAGGGATCGGCGTCTCTGGCCCACTGGGACATCACCAGTACTTGGATCTTGGCTCCTGATACCACCATTTTGTGCTGTCGGGTCCACTTCATGAGGGTGCCAGCAGCAGCTTTATTGCGCCCGGTCCTTGGCGACTTGGATGTTGTTGCCCGTGCAGAGAGCCGCCGTATCATCGGCGTACATGTAGGGGAGCATCCGGGAACCGCGCAGAGTGCGTCTACCAGCCGAGCCGCCCATACAAAATAAAACTGGCGATAAGACACTTCCTTACGGCAGGCCAGTTCGGAAAATGCGCTCACTGGAAAGCACACCATTTAGTTCCACCTGGACTCTTCGGTCCCGGAGTCACTGCCAAATCCAGGCCACCGTGCAATTTGACAGCCCCATCTCCAGCAGGCGAACGCGTAGCAGGTGGTGGTCCACTACGTCGTACGCGTGCGCGAAATCAAACGCGACGAGGACGTATTTCTGTGCGGTCTGTCCATCGGGAGGGCGGCTGTGTCTCGATTTGGGCATGCACAGTGCACGCTCACCTCTTCTCTTAAATGAGTCCTGAACTTGACCTGAAGGCGATGGTTGATGGTATAAGTGGATGGTCAGTGACAAAATATACTCGTTTTATCAATCTGAATGGTCTTTTCACTTCGATCTGAACACTGCACATGATCATTAAACGCGCAAATTACAGCCAATAAACGAAAAAAGTTATCAATTTATCAAGAGAGTACTTGGACACGTTGAAACTGTTTTCTTTTTATTCTAGTAGGGCCCATTTACGTCACAAATCACACATGCCTATGGCATGATCTATTTCAGCATTCAATCACATGGCTACCGAAATTCTCTTAACACCTCCGAAATTTCACGCACAAGAGCAATTCTCCCATGCTGATGAATTGAAGAATGTAGATAAAGGTCGATGGAAAATGCCCACATACTTCATTCTGTGTTTATCTTAACGTTTCAACTTCCCTTATATCTCCTTGAGTCTGCCATCTGGTTCAAACATTATTTTTTAGGAGCAATTAATAATGTGGGTTAAAGTCCGGTTTGTGTTTCCTACAACTTAAAAGCTTTTCCGCTGAGATAATTTTCTTGGACAGTGCACAGGCCAGGTTCACATTCGCTGCGATTATTTTCAATGTCCTCTCACCATTATCTTACGAATCTTGGCCACGTGGAAAGGCAAAATGATGCTTATCATATTTGATATTAAAATAAACTTAACCCCTCTTCACTAATAGAAAAATCTTCAGATATATACCTTTATGTTCAGCTGTTGCATCTTCCCAAGTGTCTTGAATTTCTCCATGACCTAGTGGCAGTTACAGATTTTTCAAGAGGTGCCGAAAAAAGTGTGGACTGAACTGTTTAGCAATTCATTGTTTCAAATATCACGCTAAATAGGCATCTTGCTTGGCTGGTACAAACTGTTATGGCTGGGAGAGGGTGGGATAGGACGTTGTTAAAAATACGATCCACCAAAGTGACGGCAACCGAAAACCGAATACCATAGGCGCCCTTTGGGTGAAAAGTTGATGGTAAAGTGCCCACTTTGAGGCTCCGCGTTCCCCCCCACCTTACTAAAATTCTAGATCCGCCCATACGCGGATCCAGGGGGCAAAGGGGAGGGGCAGATGCAGCCCCCGATCGATCCTCGGCGCCCCCTGAAATGGTCACGGCGCCCCCCTGAAAGGTCGATGGCACTCGCCTGAAGTGGCGCTTCCCACTCTCCCACAGGGTGCGAAAATCGGTGCTCACCGATAGGATTTTACGCCCACCTGGTAGGTTTTTCCGGTCAAAAGTGGCGCCCCCTGCTCCGGATGGCGCCCCCGGGAAGGTGCTCCCTTCCGATTGGCAATCCTGGATCTGCCTATGGATCCGTCACTGTTCAAGAGCAAACAATTCACAGAAAAAGCAGGAAGATATCAAATGTTAGCGGGGAGTGGTGCGGCCAAGATAATTGATGATGCTAACAAATTGTTTAGTTATGTGGATAAAATAATTGGGTCACCACACGGGATTGGAATGGGACTCCTGCCTTCTTATGAGATGGGCAGTGTGCTAAAAATATATCGTCAAGTCAATATCAAATTATCAACATTTAGTTTTATACAGTGCACTGTTCACTGCAGTGATACAAGAGTGCTCTGTCCTTTTTCTGTGGGTTTATGACACCCGGTAGGGTTCGTTTTAGCCTCCAATATGGCTTTTGTGGTATTTATTTGGCCATTTGGCCGCCCCGGTTGCTCGGTTGGTAGAGAGTCGGGCTCCGGCCCGCTGCTGAGAAGCATGCAGTGGCAGTGCATGTCCAGGCTTGAGATCGGTTCTCCTGAGACGCTCCGGCGCTCAATCGTTTGCCCGACGTAGGTCGGCTGGCAACTGACTGATGAGAGGGTGACCTGAGCGAGGCGGCCATCCCTGTGCTTTGTGGGAGGTTAAACTTTGGCTTCTAAATCAGCCCTTCATTGTGGGCGTTACTCGTTCGGGTGGTGGGGTCGGGGTCTCCGTGACAAGTCCCTTGAGGACTTTAATGAGACTCAGACTCCAACAGCCGTACTGGGAAGAACTTGGACGAAATTTATAAAAAACAAGATTTTTTAGTGCAAATACAATTTGAACCTTTTGGCCTTTTCGCAAACCCGGTTTGGCCTTTTTCCGTTGAAAAAAACCCGCAGTCCTGGGCAGCATCTCTAATCTTTAGAATATGGAATAACAAAAATTAGGAGACATTTTTTAAATACTAGCACGTCTAAATTTTATTAACGCCCCCTCCAAATGGGGGTTTGATCCCCCGAAGACATTATAATGGCCAGCACAAGAAAATCTCCACCGCCCCCCCTCCACTGAGTTTTCCTTAAAAAATGTTCTGCTGTCCTTTCCAGGGGGCGCCTTTCCTATCCATGGGTGCTTATTCTTTCCAGAGGGGGCGCCTTTGCTCTCGGGGGGGGCGCCTTTTGCTATCCAGGGATGCCTGTGCTAACCAGGGGGTGCATATGATATCAAGGGGCGCCGTTGATCTTCTTCGGAGGCGTCTCTGCTGTCCAGGAGGCGCCTGCGCTATCCAGGGGCACCTATGCTATCCAGAGACCCGGATCCTTTACTCAGGGGGCGGGGGCCGCCTTTTGCTGTCCAGGGGTGCCTGTGCTAACCAGGGGCGCATATGCTATCCCGGGGTGCCGTTGCTCTTCTTTAGGGGCGTCTCTGCCGTCCAGGGGTGCCTATGCTATCCAGAGGGTGTGTTCTGTCCATGGGGCGCTTTTGGTATCAAAGGGCGTATTTGCTGTTTTGGGGGCGCCTATCCTATCCAGAGGGCGCCCCTGCTGTCCAGGGAGCGCGATTGCTATTAAAGGGAGCTTATGATATCCAGAGGGGTGCCTTTGCTCTATGGGGGGGGGGCGCCTCTTAGTGTACAGGAGTGCCTGTGCTAACCAGAGGGCGCCTATGCTATTCAGGGGCGTCGTTACTCCTCAATTGGGGGTGCCTTTTTCTGTCCAGGGGCGCCTCTACTGTCTAGAGGTCGCCTTTGCTATCCAGAGGGGCGCTTTTACTCAAGAGGGTGGGCACCTTTTGCTGTCCAGGGTGCAGCTTTGATGTCAGGGGGCGCTATTCATATTTGAAAGTGTATTTTATTTTACACAGAGGGTACTACCCCTTCAGACAGGCGATGTGTCTGATTTTCTCTTGACCGGCCGGGGGCGCCGGCAAAATCCTGGGGTGCCACCCAAATCCGTGAGGGCCTCCCCGTACGAGGTCAAAACCAGGTGTGCAAAAATATACTATTGTACACCATCATTTTTTCAAGGTGTGCAACTGCACACCCTGTCCTGCGGAATCCGCCGTCCCTGCCGCCGTTGTTCTCGGGAGGGGGGGGTTACTCTCTTATCTCTCAAGGGGGCGCCTTTCTTATCAAAGGGCGCGTGTATTGTCCAGGGGGCGCCTTTTCTCTGCGGGGGGGCGCCTTTTGCTGTCAAGGGGTGCCTGTGCTAACCAGGGGGCGCATGTGATATCTAGGGGCGCCGTTTCTCTTCTTCGGAGGCGCCTCAGCTGTCCAGGAGGCGGCTACGCTTTTCAAGGGCGCCTATGCTATCCAGAGGGGCGCCTTTACTCAACGGGGGCGCCTTTTGCTTTCCAGGGCGCAGTTTTGATGTCAAGGTGCGTCATTCATGTATGAAAATGTCTTTTTCACAGAGGATCCTACCTCTTCAGGTAGGCGGTAATTAGGCTTGATTTTCTCTGACCGGCCGGGGGCGCCGGCTGAGGCCTGGGGGGGGCGCCTCCCTGGACAAAGCCAAAACAAGTGGTGCAAAAGATACTTTTGCACCACTTGAAAAAAATCGAGTGGTGCAACTGCACCACTTGCACCCTGGAATCCGCCGTCCCTGCCCATGGGGGGCATCTTACCAAGCCCCAGGGGCGTCTTACCCACCCAATGGGGTAAGACGCCCCTTTGCAAGTATCTAGTAAAATCATAATAGTTGGAACATATGATAATTATCAGCAATTTCATCGACTCTATAAGGAAGATAAATGATCATACTACGACTTGGCATCTAAAGCAGTTCTGTTGGTACCGCGGTTATTCTGTAATCCGGATTTCCCTAAACCCTGGGCATCTTACCCCACTCTCCCCTACTACTTATCATTTACACTTTGACTAACGCTGTAGCCACTGTTTGGCGGGAAATAAGGATTGACCTTTCCCAATGACATTTGACCTTGACCTTTGACCTTGACCTTTGTATTGGGGTACCCTACCGATGACGTTATAGCATAATATATGTCAGACCGGGTAACGTCATTTGGCCGGACGCACTATGGTCAGTGACCTTGAAAGTGCAGATATGACCTTGACCTGTGACCTTTGACCTTGAACTTGACTTTCATGTGAAGTGACCTTGACATATAGCCCGCTTATATGACGTTATGACGTCACCACTCGGTCTTCAATGCAAGCTAAATGGTCCGACCGCGCGTTTACGGCGATCTCAAAATGCAGGTCTGACTTTGAAAGCCTATAAGTCAAAAAATTTTCGGCAGATTTTCAAAAAGTCTTCGCCAATCGACGCGCTATTAAATTCTGTTAAAAGTGGCTACGTGTCGTTATTCGGCTACAAGTGGTTCTCTGGCCACCTTAGAAAAACAGGTGGGGCCTCCGAGGCCCCCCTCCAGTGCGCGTGTTAAGGAGCTATTCAAGGTCAAGTGACCCAACCTGAAAACTTAAAATCACGAGCTTGAACTGACGCCCAGGGAACAAAAAACCGATCAGTTTGAAACTTTCACAATATGATTAATTCATTAGGGTCTGCAAATCTGCTATCCTGGAATTTCGATATTTATGACCTAAGGTGTGGTCAATTTTTCAGTCACTTCATTATAAGTCTATGGTGAAAAATAGAATGTGCTCGTTTTATGTAAATACCTGATAGGTGAAGCTGAAAATCCTCAAACCGTCTATTCTTACCACGATCTTGACCATAAGGTTGGGTTTTTGAGCATCTGACCTCTCAAAGGTCATGTCAGGTCACAGGAGCATAGAGTGATTGTTTTGCCAATAACTTCTCACTGAATTGAGACAAAGCTCCCATTTTGCTTGCATTGTACTTGTATTGTCACCGGGAGTCATTGATATGCAACATGATTATACCAGCTCACTCTGTGACCTTGACCTAGCTCGAGGTCAGGTCATTTTCACTATGTGACCTAGCAAGGTCATATTATACATCATTCGATTTGCCGCGATGTGAGGAATCCAATGCTGCATAAAGATTTGCTCTAGCTTCCGTGAGGACAAATCTAGAGAAAGAAACGTATGTACATACCTGTGCATGAAACCATCCAAATCACAATCGACAATGTGTACAGTGGAGCCAAGCTTCCCCGGCTAAAGCTACCGAAGACCATTCTGGAGAAGCTTTTAACGGTGTGCACCACAGAGTCCCCATTCAAAGGACCGGATGGTGCCCTCTATTGCCAGAAAGAGGATGTGACCATGGATTCTCCCCTTGGTCCGCTCTTTGCGGAGTTCTACATGTGTCACTTTGAAAACGCAGTTCTTGGTAACGAAGAAAACCCACCGGAACTGTACATGCGATATGTTGATGACGTCATCATCAGCGTCACAGATGAAGAACATCTCATTGCCCTGAAACAGAAGTTCGAAGAGACGTCCGTCCTAAACTTCACTTATGAATCAAGTGAAGAAAATCGGATATCATTCCTGGATGTTTGGATCGAAGTCACCGATGGAAAATGCCTAACATCAGTCTACCGGAAGAAAACGGATGACGGAAACTGTCTAAGCGCCCGCAGCGAGTGCCCGGACCGATACAAGGCTAGCGTTATAAGAGCCTTCGTTCGCCGCGCCCTCTCCCACTGCTCATCGTGGGAAAAAGTGCATGCAGAACTCGACCGATCTAGACAAATATTCGTCAAGAACGGATATGGTAACCGACAAGTGGATGCAGAAATAATGAACCAGCTCAGCAACCTACACAAGAACAAAGAAGAAAAAAATGAAAGACAAGACATCAC
>JAOTON010000482.1:0-142500 GCA_034440635.1 Lepas anatifera | reverse complement strand
TGTTTCATATCGGTGACCTAAGGTCAAGTACGGACCATGACCTCTCCATTGGAAATAGATGGGAAAAACAAATTTGTGTAGATAAAGCTGGTAATACCTTCATATTATTCAAATCGAATTATCCTGGGCTCCTTTTCAGGCTTGTGTTGCAATTTTTGACCTGTGACCTCGAAGAGGTCATCTGGAAGCTACTTAAGCAGTTTTCAGACTGAGGTCAATGACTTTGCATGGAATGATGATGCAGCTTTTATTTTTATACCATTGCGTTCAGATCGCTATTGCAAGTCGATTGATCTGCATATTGATTATGCTAGGTAAAAAAGTGACTTTGACCTGACCTGAGGTCAGATCATTTTTGTGTTTTGAGCTATATATATTATAGTATAGTCATATTATACATCATTCGATTTGCAGTGACGAGAGGAAGCGAATGGTGCCTACAAAATGATTCTAACTCAACTCTTAGATGCCAGAGCCCAAAAAATTTGCTCAAAATGACAACTTCTTTGACCTGTCATGACCTCCATATTGACCCGAGCCTAGAAGTTACTTAGTTTCTTCATGAATTTGTATGAGCTTTCCACCAGCGTTTGCGTGTTTTTGCTATCCCGCATAGGGGCAGAGTTCGAGGGGGGTGTTCAAACATTGCCCACCAGGGCCAAGGTGACTCGGAGGCCCACCGGGGCGCGGTAAGCTGGTAGACTTAGGTCAATAATTTCGCGGGAAATGATATAACTTTTATTTTGATACTATTACGTTTGGATTGTTATTGCAAGCCGATTGATATGTATATTGATTATGCTAGATCAGATGATTACCTTGACCTGACCTTAGGTCACGTCACTTTTATGTTTTGATCTAGAATAGCCACATTATATATGGCTCAATTTTCCGTAAAAAGGTGAGGCGAGTGGTGCCTTATAATCGATTCTAACTTAAATCTGTCAGACGATAATAGGGCCATGAAACTCTTCTATACCCTTTCACCTTCTTCGACCTGTCATGACTTCGAGTATTAACCCGAGACAAAAAGTGTTTAATGTAGTTTCTTAATCCATTTTTATAAGCTACCCAACAGTGTTCGCGTTTCTTTTTCTCTGCCTTGTATAGGACCCGAGTTCGGGGGAGGTGTTTAAACCTATTACCTACCAAGGAGAAGGTGGCTCGGAGACCCACCGGGGCGGATGTTAAATATCACAAAGCCGGCACAGGGTGGTTTTAAAAACCATTAATTCTAATCCACCCGAATACATATTTCAAGAGTAAGCCTGTGAGCTTTATGAAGCTGGAAACATTGTTTGAAGCCATAACTCAGACATACCCAGTCTCGCAACTCCCGTGCTTTGGCGCCTCGGTTGCGGGACGGACCGCCTGGGGCTAGGCACCTGCCAGACAGTACTGATCCCCTCGGTTCAAAACACTGCCCCCTGCGTGCCACACACTACTTACTACGTATGATCTTGCACCTGTCGTTGTAAACACGTAGTAATCACGTGACCCAGGTATGCATGCAAGTTAACCGAAGGATCGGGGATTATCAGAGGCGGTGGTAAGTCAGCCGAAGACTACCCCGTTAGAATGCAGCAAAATCAATTATTGTGTACAGGGGCGCAGCCAGAGCTTTCGTATGGGGGCACACCAACTTTGAGGGGCACCCCGGGGAAAAAAGGGCACCTTTTAACGTAACCTAAAAAACTTACTATATCTTTGTTTATATAATTTTTTGGGCATTTTTGGTTCAATAAAAATGCAAATAAATAATCGACGGAGAAGAAAAACTCGATTAAAACCGAAAAAGGAAAACAAATATCACCAAAATGCCATGGAAGTAGCCAAAACACTACTTTTTTTATAGATTTAAGGACAGCCAACTCATGCAAGTACTTAACATCAGAGAAATCAGCGGAGCATGTAATATCTGTTACAATGGGCAGGTTAAGGCATATTGGAGTCGAAAATTCATTTGTTATGCCCACTGGTTTTGTCGGGACGAGTGAGCCCTGGCTGAATGCGAATTAAGTTCCTTGCCTCCCACAATCACCGTGGGACGAGGAGTAGCATAGTGTCTTTGGAAGAACACATTTTTGCTGCCGGAAAAATTTGGGAGATACCTTTTGAACGCGTTTATTAAGTTCCATATTCTCAAGGCTCAGTCCCAGTTAAGAGTAAATAAAAGGTGAACAGGCCGGTGGTTTGGATGGGGATGGTGTGACAGGGCTGAAAATTGTGAAAACTTTTTCTTCATTTAAACTAATTAATAGAAATCCTGGTTTAGGGGACTGTGCTCTGAGCTCAGGGGCACATGCCTTTTTATCATCCCCTCCCAGAATCCACCAGTATAATAAGCAATTTATATAACCAGGGGTGCCTATCACAAGCCGTTTTAGAGATTCCTCATTCCTCGTTAGCTCCGTTTTACAAAGGGAGTTTCCATTGTGTTCTCATTCCCCATCTATTCAAGACCAGCTCTGGGGCCCCCAAGTGTGGATCAGAGGCCTCCAGAGCAGCTTCCCCCATCCTCCCAGTTGTGCCTCCAGGGAATATGCTCATGCTCAGTGACCCCGCCCCAAGATGATGGGAGTTGGCCTTGTGTTCTTATTATCTATCTATTCAAGACCACCTCAGGGGCCCTGATGTAGATCAGGGTCACAGGGCAGCTCATGCGTCACCCAGGGATTAGACTAGCTCATTGGTCCCAGATATGAGGTCATCAGACTAGCTCAATGGACCACAGATAGGCTCATAGGGCCTTAAACCAGCTCAAGAATCCCCAGAACAGTTTAAGGCGCCATATCACCTCAGGGGACCTCAAGCCAACTTAAGGGGCTCTCACAAGCTCAGCGCCCAGACCAGCTCAGGGTACCCTCAGAACCTAGATCCGTTCTTGGGCTCCAGATCAGCTCTTGGGACCCCAGATCAGTTTAGGGGCCACAAGTCAGGTCAGGGGGCAAGATCAAGTCAGGGGAACTAATTCAGCTCAGGAATCCCTCACCAGCTCGGGGCCCAAGCAGTTCAAAAGCCCCAGAGCTGCTCAGGGGACACCAGCTCGCCCCATAGGGCACCAGATCAGCCTCGGGGACAAACAATCAAATCAGTGAGCGGCCCTCGCCAACCCCTGTGGGCCCAGCTCAGCTCAGGGCCTGGGAGCTGCTCAGGAAATCACGTAATTAACCCATGAGGCCCGGGTCAGCTTAAAGGGCACCATATTAGCCATGGGGCACCAGACTTGCTCAGAGGGAATAAGATGGGCTCAGGAGACACACTGATGACTCAGCAGGCACCAGATCGACTCAGGGGGCATTAGTTAAGTTCAGGAGGCAGTATATCTGCTCAGGGTGCACCAGATCGATCAGCACAGGGGGCATGTTCAAGTCAGAGGCACTAAATCAGCTCAAGGATCCCTCACCAGCTCGGGGCTCAATCAGTTCGAAAGCCCCAGAGCTGCTCAGGAGACACCAGATGCCCATAGGGCACCAGATCAGCTTCGGGGACAAACAATCAGATCAGTGGTCCCCGACCAGCTCGGGAATAGCAGATCAAGTCAGGAGGCACTTAATCAGCTCAGGAGCCCCATACCATCTCAGGGGCCCTCATCAGCCTCTGTGGGCCCAGCTCAGCTCAGGGCTTTAGAGCTGCTCATGAAATCACGTTAGGAGGCCCAGATCAGCTTAAATGGCACCAGATTACTCAGGGGGCACCACCAGACTAGCTCAGAGGGCATCAGATGGGCTCAGGTGGCACCAGATCGATCCGCTCGGGGTCCAGATCAGCTCCCACCCCCCCAGACTATGGCAGGAGCCTAAATCAGCTCAGGGAGCAACATAACAGCTCAGGGGACACAAGATGGGCTCAGGGCCCACCAAACCAGCTCAGGGGGGGGACCAGACCATCTAAGGAGACATCAATAATCAGTTGAGGGGGCACCTAATCAGCTGAAGAGGCACCATATTGACTTAGGAGACAGAATCAACTTGGGCAGGTATGAGATCAGCTCGGGGGTCCGAATCAGCTCAAGGGGCACTTAATAAGCTATTAGGGCACCAAACAAGCTCGGAAGCATTAGACTAACTCAGAGAGCATTATATAGGTTCAGGAGGCACAATCATTTGCTCAGCGGGGCACTCGATTGACTCAGGGGCACCAGATCAGCTTAGAGGGCAAGTAATCAGCTCAAGTTGCCAAGACCAGCTGAGAGGCCACGAGATGAGCTCAAGGAGCACCAGATTTGCTTCACCCGTATGATTATTGGCGACGATGAGGCATTAGGTGGACACATACTAGGCACCCATACTCTTCCCGGGTGCTTGGAAAGGCGACAGAATGCCCTAGCTGACCGAAAAGGGGATTAAGTTGTCCAACAATAGTTTCAATCGCTACATGCGGTCCAGTTACATCTAGGTTCAACGGTGTAGGGCACTAAATTTCGAGTGGCACGACCCAAATTGGGTACACCACCTGGCAATCAAAAGGGCACCCTGGCAATGAAGGGGGCACGTGCCCCCTGTGCCTTCCTGGCTGCACCCCTGGACAGTAGATCCTCCGGGGGCATTAAATAAGCTCAGGGGCCCGGATCAGCTCAAGGGGCACTAAAACAGCTAAAAGGACACCAGACAAGCCCGGAGGCATCAAACTAACTCAGAGAGTATTTTATAGGCTCAGAAGGCACACTTATTTTCTCAGGAGGGCACCAGATTGACTACGAGGGCACCAGATCAGCTCAGAGGGCACACGATCAACTCCAAGGGGCACCAGATGACCTCCGCCCGTACGATTATTAGCGACGATGAGGCATTATCTGGAAATGGATTACGTGCCTATACTCTTTCCGGGTGCTTGGAAAGACGATAGAATGCCCTAGCTGACCAAAAAGGCACTTAATTGCCAAACAATAGTTGAAATCGCTAAATGCAGTCTAGTTACATCTAGGTTCAACGGCATAGGGCACTAAATTTGGAGCGGCACGGCCCAAAGAGGGTACACCACCTGGCAATCAAAAGGGCACCCGGCACCGATGGGTGCACGTGCCCCCTGTGCCCCCCTCCCCCTGGACAGTAGCTAAACTCCGGGAGGCATTAAATAAGTTCAGGGGGCTCGGATCAGCTCAAGGGGCACTAAAACAGCTAATAGGGCAGCAGGCAAGCTCAGAGGCATCAGACTAACTTAGAGAGTATTATATAGGTTCAGAAGGCACAATTATGTATTCAGGGGAGGGGGGGCACCAGATTGACTACGAGGGCATCAGATCAGCTCAGAAGGCACATGATCACCTCCAGGGGGCACCAGATGAGCTCCACCCGTACGATTATTTGCGACGATGAGGCATTATCTGGAAACGGATTACGTGCCTATAATCTTCCCGTGTGCTTGGAAAGACGACAGACTGCTCTAGCTGACCAAAAAGGCACTTAACCCGCGCCCCACCGGGGGTCCGGTGCCACCTTCACCCCACCGGGGGGCCATCGATGGCCCCCCTCTAACTCCGAAAATATGAGCGTTAGCGCAAATCTGCAATGTGCAATAGAAAGCTCGCGTGATTTCAGTAAGAAATTACTTCACATGTTTTAGTGCTCAGGTTTGACCTCCAGAGGTCAAATTAGGTCAAGATCGGCTATTTTCACTCAAATATGCAATGATTAAGCAAACTGGGCATTACTCTTATGTCATTAGAGCTATTGAGGCCTGGTAAAGTACATTTGATCGGAAATTGCCAATACTTTTCCGCTATGTGGAATGTAAAGACCTCCCGCCAGTGGTTTGACCTCCAAAGGTCACCTCGTAACCTAATATGACCTGAGGTCACGAAAGATCAAAAAGTGACCTTGCCGTAAATCAAATGAAAGCCAGTGACAAGACAAACACGATGGTGTTTGTTTCACCGCTCTAGCTTAATTAGGTCAAAAGTTATTGTCGAAATACTGTTTTTGACCTCTGGTGAACTTGGATGACCTTGGAAAAGTCAAAGGGCAAATATGACCCCTGGGATCCGTGAAAGGGTGTCCAGAAACGTTGTTCTGAGCAGTCTGAGTACTTGCAATCATTTTTGTGGTTTTTATATCATGAAACAGGTTTTCCCCATGCTTTTCCAAGGGGAGAGGTCGCCTCGTGACCTGACCTCATGGCACGAAATCGAAAAATCCCGGATATACACCTTGTAGACCCTAGAGGGGTCATGAATTGTGTGAAAAGTTTCAAATTTATCGACTTTGAAATGTAGCACTTACAGAGCTCTAAAGTTGAAGTGAGGTGACCTTGGCTGACCTGGTCTGGTGACCTGACCTTGGGTGACCCGGGGTAAAAATTTCAGGGATGATGGGAAAATGATGCAGTGAGAGGTAGAGCCCTCAACCGCGGTGCTGCGCCTCGTCGTTTTTCTGCTATCCCGGAAAAACCTTAGGAGGGGCCATCGATGGCCCCGGTGGGGCGAGGGTTAATTGTCAAACAAAAGTTGAAATCACTAAATGCGGTCTAGTTCCATCTAGGTTCAACAGCGTTGGGCACTAAATTTCGAGCGGCACGGCCCAAAGGGGGTACACCACCTGGCAATCAAAAGGGCACCCGGCACCGATGGGGGCACGTGCCCCCTGTGCCCCTCGCTGCGGCCCTGGACAGTAGATAAACTACGGGAGGCATTAAATAAGTTCAGGGGCCCGGATCAGCTCAAGGGGTACTAAAACAACTAATAGGCCAGCGGGCAGGCTCGGAGGCATCAGACTAACTTAGAGAGCATTATATAGGTTCAGAAGGCCCAATTATGTATTCAGGGGAGGAGGGGGCACCAGATTGACTACGAGGGCATCAGATCAGCTCAGAAGGCACATGATCACCTCCAGGGGCACCAGATGAGCTCCACGCGTACGATTATTGGCGACGATGAGGCATTATCTGGAAACGGATTAAGTGCCTATACTCTTCCCGGGTGCTTGGAAAGACGATAGAATGCTCTAGCTGACCAAAAGGCACTTAATTGTCAAACAATAGTTGAAATCACTAGATGCGGTCTAGTTCCATCTAGGTTCAACGGCGTAGCGCACTAAATTTCGAGCGGCACGGCCCAAAGGGGGTACACCACCTGGCAATCAAAAGGGCACCCGGCACCGATGGGGGCACGTGACCCCTGTGCCCCCTCGCTGCGGCCTTGGACAGTAGATAAACTACGGGAGGCATTAAATAAGTTCAGGGGGCCCAGATCAGCTCAAGGGGCACTAAAACAACTAATAGGCCAGCGGGCAGGCTCGGAGGCATCAGACTAACTTAGAGAGCATTATATAGGTTCAGAAGGCCCAATTATGTATTCAGGGGAGGGAGGGGGCACCAGATTGACTACGAGGGCATCAGATCAGCTCAGAAGGCACATGATCACCTCCAGGGGCACCAGATGAGCTCCACCCGTACGATTATTGGCGACGATGAGGCATTATCTGGAAACGGATTAAGTGCCTATACTCTTCCCGGGCGCTTGGAAAGACGATAGAATGCTCTAGCTGACCAAAAGGCACTTAATTGTCAAACAATAGTTGAAATCACTAAATGCGGTCTAGTTCCATCTAGGTTCAACGGCGTAGCGCACTAAATTTCGAGCGGCACGGCCCAAAGGGGGTACACCACCTGGCAATCAAAAGGGCACCCGGCACCGATGGAGGCACGTGCCCCCTTTGCCCCCTCGCTGCGGCTCTGGACAGTAGATAAACTACGGGAGGCATTAAATAAGTTCAGGGGCCCGGATCAGCTCAAGGGGCACTAAGACAGCTAATAGGGCACCAGGCAAGCTCGGAGGCATCAGACTAACTCAGAGCATTATATAGATTCAGAAGGCACAATTATTTTCTCAGGGGGGAGGCACCAGATTGACTACGAGGGCATCAGATCAGCTCAGAGGGCACATGATCAGCTCCAGGGTTCAAGACCAGCGCTCAGGGGGCACCAGATGAGCTCAAGGGACACCAGATTAGATCTACCCATACGATTATTGGCGACGATGAGGCATTATCTGGAAACGGATTACGTGCCTATACTCTTCCTGGGTGCTGGGAAAGGCGACAGAATGCCCTAACTGACAAAAAAGGCACCTTATTGCCAAACAATAGTTTAACACGCGCATTGACGGGGGTCTGAGCCACCTTCGCATTGACGGGGGGCGGGTACCCGCCCCCCTAAGATCTCGAGAACCACGGTAGGTAGCGAAAAACGGTAAACGGCGTTGGGCTGCCCATCCACTTCTCCATCGAAAACATTCGAACCATTTTTTTTTGTCAGGTCACATTTAAGGTCACGAGAGGTCAAAACATGCCCGCCATAGGGATAACATCTAAAATTCAGTTTTTCGGGCATTACATCTGAACAAGTAAAGATAGAGCAAAACGACTTGAACTATATGAATCCTCTTAGCAAGCCAAATCGAATGATATATAATTTGACCTTGCTAGGTCAAATCAAGGATTTGACCTGACCTGAGGTCAGGTCAGGGTCAAATTATATAAAATGCATATCATTAGAACCGCAACGGCCAGGCGAGTCTAATGCAGCTAAAATAAATGCTCTATCACCATCCGTTATTGAGTTATTCCGTAAAAACCATTTTTCCCATGTATTTCCAATGGAGAGGTCATGCCTCGTACCTGACCTTAGGTCATCGATATCAAAAATACCGGAACATGTGTTAGAGAACTCGGTGGGGCCATTATGTGATATGAGTTTCAATCGGATAAGTTCACCCTGCTCCGACTTATGCTATCTTAAACTTTTTTTGAGGTCGGGTCACTTGACCTGTACTGGTGACCTGACCTGAGATGACCTAACCTTAAAATTTTCACAAAAGTTGTAAAAATGATGAGGGAAAATGTATACCAAGTACGGCGGCGCTACGCGCCGCCGTTTTTCTACTGTCTCCGAAAAACCCGAGGGGGTGGGTACCCGCCCCCCGTCAATGCGCGTGTTAAATCGCTAAATGCAGTCTAGTTTCATCTAGGCTCAACGGCGTAGGGAACTAAATTTCGAGCGGCACAGTCTAAAGAGGGTACACCACCTGGCAATCAAAAGGGCACCCCGGCACCGATGGGGGGGGCACGTGACCCCTGTGCCCCCCTTGCTGCGCCCATAATTGTGTAATATTTTCTCACCCAGATGTAAGATTAAGACATAATGATAACCACTGGAAAACTCTTGAAAAATTACACACGAAGAACCAGTTTGTAAAGCTAGAGGGACTATAGGTTGCGAGAAAACCATCCTAAGCCGTCGAGCTTAAATGAAAGCTATTGAATTTTACACACATTCAAGAAACGATTTTGCATGGCATGGAAGGTTTTCAATAAAATACCCTTAAACGTATGGAGCGTTTTGTTTTCTTTGCCCTGGAATTTTAGTGGGATAAAAACCATACATTTTCTCCCCTTCCAAGTCTCAGGGGGTAGCTCGCCCCCTGTCCCCCGTGGTGCCGCCACTGCGCATAGGCGCTGGAACTCTTTCTAAGTTGGAGGCAAAAGTCGTCACTACTGGTGGGGTCAAATATGATTCGGCCTATCGCTTGATTTGTTGACGGGAAAGGTCCCGAATCGGCTCAAAGTTGAGCGGGCACTGTCTCCCAGTCCGAAAGTTGGGGGAGGGGGACAGCCGTTCCTGCTCCCCCCGTTTCTGCACCTATGCCACTGCGGTACATATATTTCTTACGTCCTCCTCCTTTCCTTGATCCTCATGATTTGGAAAAATCACAGAGGTATCATGAAAAAATCAAAACCATGATTTCATGAAAAAATCAAAACTTCATAATTTTTACGGTCTGCAGCGAAAATCCGCTGAGCTCTCAATCCTGGTCAGCTACGTGGAATGCAGACGTGCTAACCACGTCACCAGCGCGCACCCCATATTGAATGTCGTTCTCACATCATTGCCAGACAAAGCGGGTAAAGTTTGCACCAGTTTTATTGAATGGGTTTCAGTGATTTAGATGAGCAGCATTAACAAATAACAGGCTGAACATTCACCTCGTAAGCTCATGCGTTCTTTCGTGACAGGAAATCAATCACGCCCGACTAGAAAACCACTTCTCACGTGCCGACCAATTGTGCACCAGCTCAATCACTCTCTGAAGAATGAGAATATTGAAATCCGGAAAACAATGCATAGTTGACCTCAGCAAAATGCAAAATTATGCAGAAACAAGTGAAATGGTTATTAACAATATTAATCATGTGATGAGATTTTCATCTCTATTGCACTCATACAACGCCCCTACCCTCATGACCCGATATGGTGTCCTGGGTAGACACTTTACGAGTAGGTGGGCGCGGGAGGGTAGGCGGGGGGCGGAGGTGCATAGGCCGGCTCGGGTGCCTTGTATCCCTTCTCCTCCGGGTACTTGGGGCCGTGGTTGTATTCGTAGTAGTGCTCACCGTAGCCTCCCTTGGTGTCTCCCCACTTGACCTGTAGAACAATGTTGGAAGATGGTCAAGCATCATACTTTCTCAATCGCTGTTCGACGCAGGACAAGAACTATTCACTTGTTATTAGTAAAAACACAGTTTTGTGACTTCACAGTACACCAACCACTCATGTTAAATGGTGTCGGCAACTATCACCCTACTGGGAGGGTGTTATGGGGGATAGGAAGAATTACGCAGTATACCCACCCAGAATTTGAACCCGAGTCAGCGCCATGGAAGTTTAATGTAGCTCCCTGGCGCCGCTGCATAACGACAGGAGTTCATTCTAGGCTAGTGGCATGCAGTAAAAGTGCTCGAAAAACACAAGGGATCGTATGAATAGTTTCTTAATTAATAAAAAAATGCATTGCGTAGAATCTCAAGTCCTTTTTATTTCGTTTTCTGAAAGCACCTCTAAAATAGGTCCCCTTGATATTCTCTGATGGGGTAAATTAAGTATGGTATGATGATGAAGTATATATGATGGGGTATATTAACTATAAAAGATATATGAATAAAATGCACATATTTATATGTTTATGCTAAGTCTTAATTTAGAATTTTAAGGTTTTAAGCGTGCATAGAGTATTTGATAAAAACTAGGAAAAATCAATAATTCACACAGAGTAGCTTAGTGCCATATAAATCATAACTAGCTGGCAGATAAGAAAAATATTATTTTCTGCGGTGCCTAAGCCAAAGACAGGCATAGAGCTAACTTAGCCTTTAAGTGTGTTAAATCGAAAATGTACAGCAGGATATATGGAGTAAATCTGCATTTTTAAAAAGTTGTTCCCATGCGTTGATAACTATCTCGCGGATCAAATTCATAAGCCCTGTAAAATAGTATTTCTTATTATGCAATGGAATATTAGTGATCAAATTTGATGCCTCAATCTTTCTAAGAGTGGAAAATGAATTATCCCCGAAACAGAACAAATAACCAATATAGTTTTGAAATCAAAATTTTCCACAACCATGGTCAGAGTAAAAACAAACGTTCCATGTCAATAAAAAAGTGTCTCATTTTCAAACTTGTGAAAAGTTGTCACATAAGTGTAAGCAATATACAGGGTGTTTCAGAAGGAATGATATTTCTAAACGTTTAGTAAAGAGCTAAAAGTCCTTGAAAGTCATCAAAAAACGGTCATTTTAATGGTGAATTGTGGGACATTTAAAAAAACATGTTTTACAAGCATCAATTGTTTTCTTCCATCTCAAATGTACTCGAAAACTTATGCAAGGAAGATGATTTATATCAGCTTATATTCGAGAAAATAGAACTGGCAGGACTCTAAAAGGCTTTGGCCTAAAAAATGGTGCGTAAGCATGCACATCAAAATCACAAGTTTCCAATATATATTTCAAGTTAAAGTTTTCGGCTCAAGCTATTCTCCGACCTTAAATATGAATGACCGGATGCGGCGGACACAGCGCAAAAGACCCCACTCTTCACCGCAGAAGAGAGGACATGGGCCAATTGGGGATTGTTTGCTTGGACCCGAGCTTTCCTAGGCATAAGATGTGTGTTTTGTCTTAGAACTAATTAACAGAGGCAATGTACGTCTGGACTCTAATGCACCGCAGTGACGATGTAGTATTTGTAATGCCATTGGCATGGTACTTGTCACATGATACGCGCGTTATTTCTACGAGAATTTTCGATGAAGGCAGAAAAAGACAGTGTTTTTAACTCATTTTTATGACTACTTTCAACAATTAATATTGTAAAAACAGCTATCAAAATGTATATAGTCGTAAATATCCCGAAATTTGCTTTGGATTGATATGCAAATCATACCACAAAAACATATGAATAGCTGTATTTTGATCAATTAAAAAATATCATTCATTATGAAATACCCTGTATTAAGGCCATATGGCTAAAGAGATATAAAGGTCATTAGAGCCCATTTGCATAGGTATAAGAACTGCTCTCAGAATTTGGCCTAAGTCTGGCAAAGCTAGGGAGTTGAATTTAAGATCAGAGAAATACATTGAGTCTTGGTCATTCTACACAGCTTTACGAGCCGTAGAATTATTTTCCTCAAAGGGAGAAATTTTCCCCGAGGTAAGTAAGCCTTTCCAAAACGAAAAGGGCTTTTTGAGTTCCATGAGGTAGAAAATGATTATCTCCAACGCACAGAAGGAGCAGGGTAGGTTCGATATTACGATACCATGCTATATCTGAGAAGTAATTTGCAACTCTACAGGCACCTATCTCAATTTCAAAAAAATATCTTGATTTCCTGAGATTTCCCCGGCCATATTGTTAGTCTCCGAAGCTGTCGGATGCCGAGCCGATGCTTACGCGGGTGCGGAAGCGGTGGTCCTTGGCCTGCTCGTAGCGGCTGACGTAGTGGTGCGGGTTGCCGCGGTTCCAGCCAAACTCGTACTCCTTGTGTCCGGGTACGTTGACGTACTGGAAGTAGCCCTCGGGCTCCTTGCCGTAGGAGCCGCCCGCCGCCTCCGCCCTGGGCGGCGACACACGCCACCAGCGCGAGCAGACACAACATCTGGAACGACGACGCACCGGTCAGGCGAGCTGCGGTACAGTCTACTAACGACGAAAGTAATGGCGTGCCTCGGCTCGACAGCTAACACTTTATCATAACAAGGTCTCGTAACGGCTATATTTACACTAGCCAAACTACATGCCGTATTTTATGTCACGTATATACCAGATATGAGGCAAGATTATATGTTATAGGTTTAGCTATCAAGGAGCGTTTCAAAGATTTGGCTGTCGAGCCAGGGTCCACTATTTCTTCCGTTGTAGTCTGTACCTATGGGTTACAAGAAGTGAGAGAGCTTTGCAGGCTAGACTAAGGTGAACGGAACTGCATTGATGAATGACATAGTAAACTCCATGTTTCAGCATTTCAAATAGACATAATTTGCCCGGGTCTGGAGATAAACAATGCGTCGCTGGTAGATAGACGATGGACCAATAGTTTAAAAATATATTAATGAGGCCCCATCTGGAGTGAAGTGTGTTAGTGTTACAGTGTTTTAGGTTGAACTTAAAATAGCTTTGAGTCACTCCTAAATCTAGATATTTTTGAAATGGAACCTCCAAAACGTTCTCAATAGTTCCCAGGAAGAATCTAAGACAAATTTTTATTTCGTATTTAAGTAGGCAGCGCTGGAAAAGATAAATGTCATATGTTTATGTGGCATTCTAAAGAGCATGTCCGTCTCTTATGTTTGAAGCAGTTTACGTTGAAATTATCTACGTCAATGCTAATGCTTAATTATATTGCTTCATATCAATTAGCTAAGTCAAATTTTCGAGTACCATGGAGCTTACTATCATCAAAATCAAAAATTAATTTTTAATGTCAAATCATTTCCAAAAATTGGTTTTTGGCACAAGAGCAACTTATACGTAAAACCTTATGCATTAATGTTTTCGAGTTGTCCCTCTGGGATTCCAGATCTCAAAGTGGACACCACAATTTTTCATCATAGAACAAAATTTGCAGCAAATTTTTCCCCAAGTTGCCACCAAAATCCAAAAGATGAACATTACATTAAGCAAAAGGCCTATTTTTCATATTTTTTGGGAGCAGCTTCCATCACTCTTCATCCACCACGAAATTACCAACACCACCTTCTTTGAACACTTGACACTTCGAAGCCGCACAAGCACACTGCCGAAAACGAGCGATCCCGGGGAGAGCGCGGTGGTCTTACAGCGCCGTGATGAGCCATGGCGATGACTGAGTGCTGACGGTGTGTTCGTGCCACGTTTTATACCCGGCTTTTCCCAGGCGCGTTTCTCTCTCTCTCTCCGGTAGCGCTGCTGTCGCGGCGGCCCCGGGCGCGGTGGGGCGCGGTCGCCTGGCACGTGCGACGCTGTAACGACGACGATGCTCACCGCATCCCAGCAGCGGCGTCCGGGCGTGAAATGATCCAGCGGCACGTGCCGACAGACCAACAGGGCTGACACCTCCCCTGCAGCAGTCTTCAGCTGAGAAGAGGCGCCTTCGGTGTTGTACAAGCCATCAGTCGCTGCCTGGAGGGTCCCATCCATCATCAGGTGTCGAATGCCCTAAATGGATAGCTCCTCAGCTCAGTTGGGCGTCAGAGTGCCTTATAAAGCGCTGAGGACTGTTAATGGAAGTACCATTCTATCTTTGTTTTGTATCTTCTATCATCACAGTCAAATGATTATGGAATTTTTTAGAAGTATCTACTCTGTCTTAGTTGATAGTAATTAGAGCCCAATTATGTATCTGAAGAAGTGTTTATAAAATGAAAGAAGCTAGTCATAAGAACATGTTTTGCAAGAACTGTTCATTCTTGCAAAGTAATAGCACACTGGAGAAAATGAATTATTAGTTTCATCTCATTGGTTTCATTTTTGCAACGTCTCTTATATCCTATTCCAAAATGAGTTTAGGTTTCGTAGCGTGTAGCACTAAAAATGTCAAGGTCTTGCCGGCTTGCGAAATGTGATTAGTGCAGTGAGCTACCTTCTACTCTCCGTTTATTATCTGCCGGGGTACAATGTGTTGCCGTCTACCAAATTTGTCTGTTTACCATACGCAGATCTGCCGTCTACCGCATTTGTCCGTTTACCATACGCCGAGGTACCGTCTGCTGCCGTCTACCACATTTGTCCGTTTACCAGACGCCGAGGTACCGTCTGCTGCCGTCTACCGCATTTATCCGTTTACCATACGCCGAGGTACCGTCTGCTGCCGTCTACCACATTTGTCCGTTTACCATACGCCGAGGTACCGTCTACTGCTGTCTATCGCATTTGTCTGTTTACCATACGCCGAGCTATCTTCCACTTCGGATGGAAGCATTTCGGCCTGCTTTAGGTGGCTTAGCTTAAGCTTTTACAGCCTTATGAAAGATGTGGAGTTCATAAACATGATTGAACGAATAAAGTTGAATAACACCATATATGCCGTTCAAAAGAAAAATATTTTTAGAATATTGATTCATATCTATATGAATTTTCATTTAAGCTCCAACTCTAACTCAACTCTGAACTGAGCTGACAGGCCAAGCACCATTAGCTCGAATCATTATCTGAGATGTCTTTTTGAAACGTAACTGTAATCGTGCTCCCTTCAATTTTCGGCAATAATTCATCCACATGACAAAACCGTTATGAGGTGGACTGTTGGTATCTGCGTGCGGTGGTGTGGCTCATCTCCGTCCGTTGCGGCGGACGGGGCAGGCAGTGGGCCCGGGAAATCCCTAAGCCCGGGGACCCTAATCATAGCGCACATTTTTAGCTCGGGAGCCGTATTCTGTCACGCAGCAATGAGGCCTTTCCATGACTTCAGTGAGACTGTAAATAACCCTCACTCTCATCCGTGGGGTGAATACCTGCTTAGAAAGTGCAGATACCGATACAGATTTATTCGAATAGGTTCCACATCATACATCGTTTTTCACCCATTCACGTCAGTTATTTGAAAAGTAAACAAACAGTTTAAATTCGAAAGACACACACAACCACTCAAAAAGCCTGCAGTATTAAAAACCTTAAAAATTGTAAAGCAAAAAAGCCAGTTATCAAAACGAGACAGATCAAATAGCTATACACAAAAAATGTAAAGAAGCCTAAGCAGAGCATGAAAATTGCGTTCCCCTGAACCGGTCATTATCACTGATTAAATATATGGTAACATTTCCTTAAGCTGTGCCTTACTGCGAAGAACCAGGCACCAGTCCTGTTCTGTTCAGCAGGGATACATCTCTGAAACACAGCCGCCTCCTACCAGCCTCAGTACGGATCCACGACCAGTATTCCTCGTGTTGTACTGATGCACGTGGTTGGCCCGGTGTCTGATCGTTTCTTTCAGATAACGTGGCTGACCTGACACTAAAATTCTCTCGATGGCACACAAGGTATGGTAGTTAATCATCTCGTCAGCCGTTGGCCATCCTAGCTGTCTGACTGCATCTGATTGTGATCGTAACGTCGCTTTCCAGTGACAACACGTGCACAAAAATTTATCACTTTTTGCACATGATGCTTTTGAGACACACTGCATGAGCCATACAGAGACAAACAGTACCGCAGTATCGAAATAACGAGCGCTTCTACAATAGTCTTCAGTAAGACTTTGGGTATCACGTGACGTGTGTGACAAGGCAGCGAGGAGTCCAGTAGACCTTTGCGTGATATTGCCAGTGTGGTTTTGAAAGTTGAGATGCCGATCCATATGCCAGTCGGAATATGCTCGTGTATATTAAGTTCGTTGGTGATTTTTCTTTTAGCTTTAAAAGTAATATCTCCCCCAGAGCTATCGAGACAATTGAAGGAACACTTTTGAAATTTGTAGAATACATCTCCCTTTCCTCCGTTATCTTTAACGTAAAGTGAATTTGAATTTGATATCCGGTATATCGTACAACAACGCTGTTTGTGCCAGGCCCTGTGCCCGTTAATTAGGCCCCATGACCGTTTGCTTCATTTGCTTGCTAGCTCGTTCTGAGTTCACTCAACTCCTATTTTCCCCATGGCGTGACGTGACACGGCGTTGCTTTGTGCTCTGCTGAGGCCGTGACTCGAGACGTCTACAGAATAGAAACCCGCTGGAACAATATTGTTCTGCCTCCGAAACCTACGACCCGATATGAGTTGTTGTTCACGGGCAGAGCTAGCATGAACCATGCAGAGCGCAGTAAGGCAGTAAGCCGAGCGTTTCTCTACCGCTCCACAGGCGATGCCACTTTCCCTGCAAGCGGGCTCCAATGGTGCGACTCGGAGGCGTTTGGACGATCAATGGCGGAAAGTGGGTGAAGTTCAGTGGAATGAAGAGCCCAGGAGCGGGCTGCCGGGCCGTCGCGCCGCGGTGCTGTTGGAACAAAAAGGTGAGGCGACCACGCCTCACAATGGCCTGAGAACGCCCCTGGCGAGAAAGTCTCGGCTCAACGGCCGGTGGGACCCACCAGCCTATAGGAAGACTTAGATCTGGGTGCATGAGTCGTGGTTGTTCGGACTGTTACAAAGAAGTCATTCAAAAGCCCAAAAGTGTGACGTGCTGATGGATATCTGAGCACTCATCACTTTATAATTCGGACTGTTCTGTGGTGCATTTTAATCGGAATGTATTTCTACGAAGAAGATTCAGATTCTGAATGCACTTACGGGTCCAAAGGCAAAAGGCTGCACCACTAAACGAAGAAAAGGTTACAGTCATGGCAGTGTGATCTCTTTTTGAATCCGGGAGGGGGGCCTGATTGAATCAACAAGGACATGCTCCTGAAGCACATACGTGATAAAAATCCCAGGGTCCTGACCCAGAACCCCGTGAGGTCCCAACGCATGCTCGATTAATTTCTTGACGGAGTGCTGCAATTAGCCGACGGCATATTTCAACACCATATTAATTCTTTAAGCTTTCTTCATTCCAGCGTTTGCAAGACAGGCAGGTTATTGAATTTTAAAGTGGGTAACTTGAAGCAAGATGCAAAATGACCGAGTAGTAGAGGTGCCACAAGACTTCAAATAAAAACAATAACTTATAGCAGCCCGCTCAATGCACTGATCCACTGGATCAAGCGTTTCTGTTTGGGGCAAGAGTGAAATCTAAGATATCAGTTCATCTCTTAGACTGTTTTATTATCCTTTAACTGAGCAAGTCTCTGTGGAGTCCTCTTTCCCAGGATGATCGTAGCCGGCTTCAGCTATGTAGACTGGGAAGCCCTATTTTCAATCACTTCGATAGATACCGCATTTCAGTTTGCAAATTCACAGAAAGTGAATTTGGGACCTCATGATCATGTTTTCCCAAAGTTAGCTATCTTTAACCTGAGCCGATTCACTCCGCTGTCCCGACATGGCTTGGCTTTGCGATTAGTTACACTGTACCGGCATACATGACCTTTTGCATACTGTACTGCATAGCATGGCTGTGCAAGCTTGTAACTGTCATGTTGTCATGACAACCAAGGCGTGGGTAACCTAAATCGAGCATTGTCATCATACATGATAAGTTACCAGGTGAGATAGTTGACCGAAACTGATGTAATATAAAACAATTTCATAACCTATTGATTGCAGTGTGGCTTCACTCCACTTCTTGTGCTTTTCTAAATGAGTTTTTGGCACACATATAAGAATAAAATGTCGTGATTATCATCAGTGTGATGATATATCAGGACTGCCTTGTTTCCATATCGCGTAACCCGATCAAAAAGTATTACATACCAAGTCTGGCAATCCACATAAAGAAATCAATGTCAAATGGCACTTTAAAGCCTTAGTCCCCAGAGAGACAGAGAGACAGAGAGAGAGAGAGAGAGAGAGGAGAGAGAGAGGAGAGAGAGAGGAGAGAGAGAGAGAGAGGAGAGGGAGAGAGGAGAGGGAGAGAGAGAGGAGAGGGAGAGAGGAGAGGGAGAGAGGAGGGGGAGAGAGGGAGGGAGAGAGAGGAGAGAGAGAGAGAGAGGGAGGAGAGAGAGGGAGGGAGAGCGAGGGAGAGAGGGAGAGAGGATTACGAAGCAGACATTGGATGGCAGAGCGAGCCGCTCCACATACTGGGCTGGGTGCTGACCGCGTCCGTCGCGGCTGCTGGGCTGGCAGACTGATCATTACAGACGCTAACAGACTGAATCACGCCCCTACAGGCTGGGAGAAGCATGGCTGTAACGGTTTGGATCAGTGAAGTGAATGACCCGCCGTTGAGACATTTTAGCACGCTAACGCAGCAAAATTAATTGTTTTCGAAGCTGATTTCCCGGTACTTCATATGAATGACACCGATTTAGACCATAAACCTAAACGTGACCTCGACTAACGGTAGAGATGATTGAAATTTCTCCATAGCCTGGTTCAAAATTAAAATAGGTGGGGAAATTTGATAATAGAAAAGAACACACGCTTGGTCTGTTTGCTTGTTTGCTTTTTAGTGCCTTTTTGTGTTTTTCCATCATTCATTTTTGTTTGGACTTTTGAACAAACTCTGGTCAGAATAAAGCGTCTGGTGCAATGTCCAGAATAAAGCGTCACACTTAATAGTTTTCAACCTTAATCTAACTCTCAAAGCGAAGCCTTTTCTATCAGCGTACACATTTAGATAGGACAATGCACATTGAAAGAGATTACCGAAGCATAAAAGTGTAAATCTAATGTAGGTACGGTCTTAGCTGACGGGTGCAAGTGACAGTTCAAGACAAATGATGAATGACACACACATGCGCTGCCAATTCTTGCAAGTTACTAAAAAAGTGCAGCTGAAATTTTTGCAAACATAAAAATTACTATCATGAATTCTTTGTAGGTTATTAGAAAATTGAAGTAGGTAACTCTTCTCTCGTAAATATTATGTAAGCCATCGTGTGCAAGCCAAGAAGTATAAGAGCGCGAAATGCATATTCAAAATATCTAAGCATTCAAAGTCATCCTAATAACATGTGGCGTCCTTGAAAAGGTCTGAGAATTAGGAGCACAGCCATTTTATCACAGCAGATGTCTGACATGTCCACGACCTAAAACAGAGCATAAAGACTATTATCCCGACAATTCTCAGGCAATGATTTTGTCAGTGTAACTGTCGAATGTGCGGCCGTCTCCCAGCCGTTCTCTCACATTTGCCGTGACCAGCCATGCATGTCAGCGTTTGTGCCAGCCTCGCAGTGCTGTGTGGTGCTCTCCTTCACACTACAGCTGCCACCAATGAGGGTGAAAAGCGGCGAGATTCGGCCGACCGGAGCCGCAGGCCGGTTCGACGCCGCCTGCGACTGTAACGCTGCATTGCTGCTCACGCCAGAGCGCTAGCCACTGTACCCTTCGTCAGGTGGTCGGAATCCGAGGCGATGCGAAGAAATTGGAATAGAAGTTAGTGCTGATGCTGCCGTTGCAGTGAATAGAGAACATAGATGGCGTGACTGGTGATGGAGAGAACTTTTGGACAGTATTAACCACGACTTTATGTGAATACAATCACCATTGTTCTTGCATCGGTGGGACACATTTGATGAGAGAATTTGCGACTGCGGAGCAATGTATTTTATGTTCATGTAAAAAACAGTGAATAAAAAACCTAAGAATGTTGAGCAGATTTATTCTAATTGTTATTAATACTTATTAATGCTTAAACACTTGTTTGTTATTTCCTGGCTCACAATACAACGTGAAGCATGCAGATGGCTTTGATTGATACTACTCTAGAAAAGGTGAGGCTGCTTAGGGGAAGTCCGTGCAAGAGTACGCACTTAACTTTCTACGGGCTTTCACTTTTCTCCTACAAGTCTAACAGCTAGAATTTTTATGTAGTTGTTTAGCCTGAAGAATTTTCTATGTGTGGTCCATGTTTCAACTGGATGTCTCTGAAAGGAACTTGCCACGAGACCATCCAAAATAAAATGTCACGTGCGTACTCTTGCCGGAGTGGGTCGGTAAGAGTACGCAAGAAAGGAAGCTGGAGTACGCATTGATACCCCGCTGTGCTTTAGGTGCATAGGCCATGTCGCGAAGTTTTTTGTCGCCAAACTAGGCGATTGCATGATTTTATATCGTTCTGAATATACAAGAACTATGTTGCAACGTTTGGCTTTCCAAATATGAGTTACGGACTCTGGTCCGAGTGAAACTTAAATTTTCCTATCTCTTAAGCATGCGCACTCTTGCCCAATGGTCTACTGCGTACTCTTGCCGGACATGCTCCCTTGGGAAGAAAGTCTTCATAAACATGTTGGCAGGCATTTTAGCGTGAGCTCCGGTCCTGGAGCATACTCCTAGCTCAGCCTTCTTACTGATGACAGACCGTAATGCAATACTTTTGATAATAGAAGCATGGTCTACAAGTTTACCCAGTCAAAAATATTACTTCAAGGGTGCCCAAAAATTTATTTTGCTCTGTACTCCCGCGGAAAGAACAGGAGCACGTTGAATTTTAGTGTGCAGCCTAGGCACTGACCCTGCCTTTTTATACCAGGGTATCCACCATCTCAGTGGTTGCTAAGTAACCAAAACAGCTGCTGCGTACTCTTATCTCCTGCGTACTCTTACCCGCCCTTACCCTATAAACAAAGTAGTACTCATCCATAGAATAGATATTACCAAGCCCCGGGCTACCTGGTCAGATAAAGCAAACAAACTCACTTGCATGTGCATACACATCCTTAATCTCACACCCGCCTGCGCAAGTATTCCTTGTGCCATCTTTTGAATTTACACAGCGAATTGTCAATTGGGCTTGTGGGTGCCATGCTGTTTAACTTTGCAGCGGTGCAGTTTACCACATTGAACCCCCACCAGTCTCAGCTTGAATACCTGGGAGGTACTTATCTCCGGAGAGTTGGAAAGGCTAAGAGAAATCAATGGTAAACATTTTACCTCCAGCCAAACGGTGCAGTTTTATTGCTGCGCTTGTTCCAGGTACTTCCTTTTTATTAGCATTATCGCGAGCCATTCATCGATTGATCTTACCACGAGTGAAAGCGCCCCGGCTGGCCGCGAAATGGCATTGTGTCGGTGCTGGTCGCGGCCCGCTGCACGCGGCTAATGACGAGTCGCGCCACCAGGCCCAGCGAATCAAACATAAAACCAGCCATGCACGTAGTGCACCGAGACCATCTGATTGGTGGGTGGATCCGTGGGTATGCTGTTGACCGTAGTCCAAATATGGTCAGTTACAGTCCACAGTCACATTCTGACTTCTGAAGATTTTTGTGATGATTGTCTTTAGAGGGAGGTGTTCGCCAAACAAGAGTTATATAATCCGAAAGTATTTGTCTAAGAGAAGATGCACATAGCAATTGGTGTGAGCCTTGAATAGTAAGTTCGAGAAGACGATATTTTGAATTACGGAAGAAACCAAGATAGTATAAATAGTCAAAACCCGAATCCGGGTAATTAAGAAAGAGTGTGTCATGCCAAGAGAACTGATATTCAATCTTAAGGACAAGATGTTTGATAAAGTATAAGATAAAGATAAGTTAAGATAAAGATGTTTGATAAAGTATAAGATAAAGATAAATTAAGATAAAGATGTTTGATAAAGTATAAGATAAAGATAAGTTAAGATAAAGATGTTTGACAAGATAAAGTAAGGACAAGATATTTGCACAGTATATCATTAATAATTCAGATTTGATCCATATAAAAAGTTACGTGCAAGTCGCCAAAAATTAAAATATGAATCCGTTCCCAGAGCTTTGCCCGTTCAATACCATCCACCAACACCTCGGATCAACTTGGATATCCAATCATAACCCTCGCCCGAGGGACTTTTTGTTTGGAGGGTAGGAGCAAATGTTGCAAATGCCAGTAAGTACCTAGCTTCTTACCTGTTAATTACATTTAGAGAGTTTATTCTGGATTAAAATAGACCCCAAACTGTAGGCGTACTCAGCGTATTGAAGTTCGTATGTGACTGAAAAAGGTGCGAGGTGACAACGAAAGATTTTGTATCCGAACCAAGTGAAGGAAACTCTGTCCCAAAGTATGGTTACCCCAACTTTACCTCAGCTCCCGCACCATCAGTGCGTGCATCAAAGAACCGTTAGCGAAATATGCAACTACCTTTGAAGGAATCACAAGACAAATGGTCACAGCTAAGGCATCGTGCAGTCGGCCCGAGTTCGCAGTTGCGGATACGAGGGAGGCGGCGGCGGCGGGCCTGGTCGGTCACGCTTGGTCGGCCGACGCCGCTTTCGCTGCTGGTGAGGATCTGGCGACGCCGACGATCTGGTGACCCGGTGAGATCCGGCGGCGGCAGCCACGCGCGCTGGCCTGGATTCGACTGGCAGCACGGAAGCAGCTCTGCCGCGGCACCCACCACTGCGCCCTCAGGCGCTTGCACTTGACTCCCGTCCGGTCGCAGGGAGCCAGCACCCGTCATCAGAGGGAAAACTGCTTTCTTTCCTGTATGAAATTATGAATAATGGCGCACCCAGGTGCTGGGTATGTGTTTCGTGGTGGTACGTGCTCGGATGTTAGGCCTTCCTCAATCCAGAAATAGCCCAATATTCTATCGGAAGTTCTAGTATCCCGTACCTATTCGGAGGTCTGAGTCACCGTCGCCAGTTCTCTGGGACGGGGTACCCTCCCCTAACATATCAAAACCACTCAACGTAATATAAAAAGCGAGGTTACGTAGCCCGTGCTAATCTTTACCCAAAATTTTGATGCGATTTTATAGTCCCGTCACATGTGCGGCCATTTTTTACCCAGTAAGGTCATGTAATATGCCATTTGATTAGCCGTAACAAGAGACAGCAAATGGTGTCAAAACATTGCTTCTAACTCATATCTGTCAGAGGCTAGAGACCAGACACTCTTCTCTAATCAGCCATTTCTTTGACCTGTCATGACCTCAATATTGACATGAGCCAAAAATGTGACTGATGTTGTTTCTTCATGGGTTTTGTATGAGCTATCTATCAGCGTTCGCGTTTTTTTTTGCATTATCCCGTACATGAGCCGAGATCGAGGGAGTGTTTGAAACTCCTGCCCACCGGGGTGAAGGTAGCTCGGATTCCCACCGGGGCAGGGGTTAAATCAGTGAATATCTGAGCCCGTAAGAGTGTACAAAAACATGGTTATTGCCTCCAATGATATAATTACCTCCATTGCAGGTAATGGTAGGAGCTAAAGAAGTGCAGAGACCGTTACGCCCTTCAGCCAGAATAATCAATCAATCAAATGTAGATAAAGATTCCATAGATTTGCTATTGGGCTAGAAAGCTGTGTGCTTTGGACACGCTTCATTGCGCTCACTGTAGATCCGGATGCAAAGAAGCAGGCCCCGAAACATTTAATACGCGCATCGAAAGGCCTGCACGCCAGCTCGAGGCTAGCGGGGAGGTAAATAACTCCCTTTGCTGCCTCCGGCTGAAAAGGGAGAAATAAATTATAAAAACAGCCGACAGATAGGGACCTAGAATTATCTAACCATCCTGAAGCGATATCTGAAGCGTTTTTCTTAATTCGAGACCGTGGGTGCACAGCATAAGTTTAGAGACTGGGGGCGGAAAGGGAGGCCATGGTTCCCCCACAATATTCAATATTCTGAGCCGTCAAGACGTTGACTAAAAGATGATTTTAAAATACACCTCACTTTTCTGCTCGTTCCTACGCTTATGTAGTATAAACCTGAACAAATTATGATACCTTTTTCTTGAGTCTCCAGCTCCCATTGTGTGTGTAAGTGGTATTCATTGGAAATGGGAAGTCAAGCCCTTTTGCCGCCCCGGTAGCTCAGTTGGTAGAGCGTGGGGCTCCGTCCCGCTGCTCAGAAGCATGCAGTGGCAGTGCATGTCCAGGCTTGGAATCGGTTCCCCTGAGACGCTCCGGCGCTCAATGGTTTACCCGACGTAGGTTGGCTGGCAACTGACTGATGAGAGGATGACCTGAGCGGGGCGGCCGTCCCTGTGCTTTGTGGGACGTTAAACTTCGGCTTCTAAATTAACCCTCCATTGAGGGAGCTGCTCGTTCGGGTGGCGGGTTCGGGGTCTCCGGGACAAGTCCCTTGATGGCTTTAGTGAGACTCTGACTCCAGCAGCCGTACGAGGAACAACTTCACCAAAAATTTTAAAAAATCCCACTTTTAGACCTTCTTTAGTCTCTGGGGCAGCTTGCGCTCTGCTTGTATGCCACAGATATGAAAAATGCCTGTCAATGGACTTGGTCTAATCCGGCGAATTCAGACCTCCAGCACCGTTCAATAAACTCTTCACTTGTCCCATGGAGCCGCGCCGCAGCCAGAGAAGATTGTGAGCTGTGCTGGGAGTAAAGATTATCTATCTATGCTTCATTTATGGTGGTATCGTTTCAGCGGATTCAGCTAATCAGCCTATGAGTTTTATTTTGTCTCGTACCTGAGAAATTCTATCCATGTAAGATTTAGATATTCACTTTGGCGGTGGATTTCCCTGGTTTCATTCAGCGCCAGAACTGAAGAATAAATCCAAGCCTGCTGATAACATTCATAATGTCCGTCGATTTTAAGGCTTCATGGTCTCAGCTGATACATAATAACGTACCAATTTCCGTGCGGTGCTTCTTCTGAATGTATTTTTATAACTAAGAGTATATTCCTCCTTTTGTACTGGTGGTAGAATATGTAGCTTTGAAGTCACGGTTATACACCCTAGTGTTTCATTCTTATAGCAATCACGTAACAGTGATTTTTGATCATGCAATTTGATAGATTCTTACTTATGCTGATCCTCTGTCCTTATCGTGTTAACCCTCGCCCCACCGGGGGGCATCGATGGCCCCCTAAGGTTTTTCCGGGATAGCAGAAAAACGACGAGGCGCAGCACCGCGGTTGAGGGCTCTACCTCTCACTGCATCATTTTCCCATCATCCCTGAAATTTTTACCCCAGGTCACCCAAGGTCAGGTCACCAGACGAGGTCAACCAAGGTCACCTCACTTCACCTTTAGAGCTCTGTAAGAGCTACATTTCAAAGTCGATCGATTTGAAACTTCCTAAACTTCATGACCCCTCCAGGGTCTACAAGGTGTATATCCGGGATTTTTCGATTTCGTGCCCTGAGGTCAGGTCACGAGGCGACCTCTCCCATTGGAAAAGCATGGGGAAAAGCTATTTCATGATATAAAAGCCACAAAAATGATTGCAAATACTCAGACTGCTCAGAACAACGTTTCTGGACACCCTTTCACGGATCCCAGGGGTCATATTTGCCCTTTGACTTTTCCAAGGTCATCCAAGGTCACCAGAGGTCAAAAACAGTATTTTGACAATAACTTTTGACCTAATTGAGCTAGAGCAATGAAACAAACACCATCGTGTTTGTCTTGTCACTGGCTTTCATTTGATATACGGCAAGGTCACTTTTTGACCTTTTGTGACCTCAGGTCATATTAGGTCACGAGGTGACCTCTGGCGGTCAAACCACTGGGGGGGTCTTTACGTTCCACATAGCGGAGAAAGTACTGGCAATTTGCTATCAAATGTATTTTACCAGGCCTCAATAGCTCTAATGACATAAGAGTTATGCCCAGTTTGCTTAATCATTGCATATTTGAGTGAAAATAGCCGATCTTGACCTAATTTGACCTCTGGAGGTCAAACCATTGACCTGAGCACTAAAACATGCGAAGTAATTTCTTACTGAATTCACGCGAGCTTTCTATTGCACTTTGCAGATTTGCGCTAACGCCCATATTTTCGGAGTTAGAGGGGGCCATCGATGGCCCCCCGGTGGGGCGAAGGTGGCGCCGGACCCCCGGTGGGGCGCGGGTTAAGCTCTTAGATCAGGATGTAACCAATCATTGATATTCCCCCGATTGCATGGTTGCCCGATTATAATGGCAATATCTAAAATACCGAAAATTCTTTTTAGCGATAATTTTGTCCAGAGAAACCTTCCTCTACGGCCTTCAAAAATGGTGTTTCCATCAATAAAACCGATCATATTTCATTCGAAACAACTATTCTGATCCTGCAACAGCATAAACTGGAGTACACACCTCAGAGCCCTCTATCTTAAGGAGGGGGCGAATTTTGCCCCCTCCTGGTTTTCCCCAGATAACGCAAAAACGAAGAAACGCAGAGCAACGAAACTTACAGTACCTTATTCCTGATATACCTTGAGACAAATCTTTTAAGTCAGGTCATGTCAGGTCAAGAAGCTATCCAAGGTCAAGCAACCCGACCTCAAAACCTAAAATTACGAGTTTGAAGCGGCGTCTAAGAAACATCTGCCAATTGATCAGTTTGAAACTTTCACAACATGATAAGATCATTAGGGTCTACAAATCTGCTATCTTGGAATTTCGATATTGTTGATCTAAGGTGGGGTCAATTTTTTGGTCACCTTATTATAAGTCTATGGTGAAAAATTGAAAGGGCTCTATTTCAGGAAATACTGGGTAGATAAAGCTAAAAATCCTGACACTGTGTATTCTTACCACGGTCTTGACGATAAAATTGAGTTTTTTACCATCTGCAGGTGTCTCAAAGGTCATGTCAGGTCACAGGACCATACAGTGATTTTTTGCCAATAACTTCTCAATGATTTGAGATAAAGCTCTTATTTTGCTTGCATTGTGCTTATATTGTCACGGGGAGTCCATTGATATGCAACATGAGCATATCAGGTCTCCCTGTGACCCTGACCTAGCTCGAGGTCAGGTCATTTCCACAATTTGACCTAGCAAGGCCATATTAAACATCATTCGATTTTCCACGATGAGAGGAATCCAACGATACATAAATATTTGCTCTATCTTTGCTGAGTAAATATCTAGAGGTGGAAACGTACTCTGCTTTGTTGTAAGCCTATGGAACCTTCTTTGACCTATGCTGACCTCAATATCAACCTAAAATAAAAATACTGCCTATAATTTCTGTTCGTCTCAAGAGATTTCGAATGCCTTCCGTAATTTTCGTTTAGCTTTCCTAGAAAATGAGATGCGGAGGGAGGCGAAAAACGCCCCCAGCGTGGCGCGTCATGCCAGGGACCCCAGCGGGGCGAGGGCTGTACTGCAAAGACGTTATCCATAAAATGTGAGGATAAAAACAAGAACCGCTGTCCAATTGAACAGCGGCGGCTTTCAGCGCCACCTTTCTAATCCTCTTTTAGAGCATGCGACATCGTGGGGACTGAAACAGTGTGACGGCACAGACGGGCTGCAGGAAAACCAGCAACAATAGTCGCCATAGCATCCCAGTCGAAATAAGGCAGCCCTCGCCCTGCACAGTCCTTCTTTAGGTCCAATTCTTGATCCCTCTCCCTTCCTTGAGCTTTATCACGCTGCAACTTTGTGAAAGATAAAAGGGAGGAAAATATAGCCCAGTGTACTGGAAATTTCCTCACACAGGTCGTGGAGGTCGCTCTCATATCCTTAGGTCATGGCTTAAGGCTAGGGAAAGACCTCTGAGACCTATTCGACCCACCACTAAAGACATGAATATGACCTATTTCTAGCCAAACTGCAATCGTAGACCTTCACTAATTCGTAAGGAAGTATCTATTCACAGTCCTTCAGCTTTACACAAAAGGCTCTCCGTCCAAGGAAATCAGACTGTACGACAAAAAAGCTATCTGCTGGTCTACACAGGAGACGTACTCTGGATTATGACAGCAAAACAAAGGGCGCCAATTTGAATTGCGGAAAGAGGCGCACCACCAGAAAGTGGGCAGGCCGAGCATTTTCCATCAGGTAGGGAAGGGATAAATCGGCAGTACAGTGCCGTATTTATGATAAGGATAAGGGTGGTATTAACACCCTCCTGAGTGGGCCTCCGTGCCATTTTCGCCCTGGTGGGGGTGTTCAAACACCCACCCCCTTCTAACTCGGCTCCTACGCGGGATAGTGAAAACAACGCGATGGGTGTTGGATAGCTCATACACATTCACGAAGAAACTAAATTAGTCACTTTTTGGCTCAGGTCAATATTGAGGTCATGACAGGTCAAAGAAGGTTGCATGTTAGAGTAGGGTTTTTGGGTTCTAGCGTCTGACGGAGTTGAGTTAGAATAGTTTTTAGGCACCATTCGCTTCCTCTTGTCAGGGGAAAGCGAATTATGTATAATATTACTATACTAGATTAAAACACAAATATGACCTGACCGCAGGCCAAGTCAAAGTCGCTATCAATTCTAACATACTTAATATGCATAGCAATTGACCTGCAATGGCAATCCAAACGTAATGCTGATAAAAGCTGTATCATCATTACCCGCAAAGTTATTGGCCTAAGTCTGAAAACTACTTACGTAGCCCCAGATGACCTCTCAGAGGTCACAGGTCAAAAATTGCAACATGAACCTGGAAAGGAGCCCAGGATGATATGATTTGGAGAATACGAAGATATTATTAGCTGTACTATACAAATACAGCTGTATTCCTGTTTTCTCCATGCATTCCAATGGAGAGGTCATATTCCGTACCTGACCTTAGGTCATCGATATGAAAAAATCCCGGAGTAGATTTTGTAGCACTCGGTGGGTCTATTATGTGGTGTAAGTTTCGATATATTGGCCTTTTTGTACTTATTCCAACTTAAACATTTTTGAAGGTGAGGTCAATTAACCTGCACTGGTGACCTGACCTGAAATGATCTAACCTTAAAATGTTTGATAAAGTTGCAAAATCTATCAAGGATAAGGTGTGCCAATTACGGCGGCGCTTCGTACCGCTGGAAAAACCGGAGGGGGTATTCAAACACCCCACCGGGGCGAGAGTTAACACGTGCCCGCTGGGGGCGAAATTCGCCCCCTTCCGGTTTTCCCCAGATATCTCAAAAACTAAGGAACGCAGAACAACGAACTTAAAGTACCTTATTTCTGATTAATTTTACACATATGACAAAATTTTTAGTTAAAGTCATGTCAGGTCGAGGAGCTATTCAAGAAGTGACCCGACCTCAAAACCTAAAATTACGCGTTTGAAGCAGCGCCTAGGGAACATCAGCCAACCAATCAGTTTGAAACTTCCACAATATGATAAGGTCACTAGTGTCTACAAATCTGCTATCTCGTAATTCTTATATTGTTGACCTAAGGTGGGGTCAATTTTTTGGTCACCCCATTTTAAGTCTATGGTGAAAAATAGAATGGGCTCGTTTTCAGTAAATACTGGATAGATAAAGCTGAAAATCCTCGAACCGTCTATTCTTACCACAATCTTGACCATAAAGTTGATTTTCTAGTATCTGACCTCTCAAAGGTCATATTAGGTCACGGGAGCAGAGAGTGATTGTTTTGCCAATAACTTCTCACCGAATTGAGATAAAACTTCCATTATGCTTGCATTGTGCTTATATTGTCACCTGGAGTCGATTGACATGCAACATGACCATACCAGGTCACTCTGTGGCCCTGGCCTACGTCGAGGTCAGGTCATTTTCACTATTTGACCTAGCAAAGTCATATTATACATCATTCGATTTGCCGCAATGAGAGGAATCCAATGGTGCATAAAGATTTGCTCGAGCTTTCCTGAGGGAAGATCTAGAGAGGGAAACGTTCACTGCTCTGTTGTAAGTCTATGGAGCCTTCTTTGACCTATGCTGACCTCAATATTGACCTAACATAAAAACTCTTCATATGAAATCTCTTCGTCTTGTCAAGAGCTTTCAAACTCCACCCGCAATTTTCCTTCAGCTTTCGTGGGAAACGAGATACGGAGGGGGCGAAAAGCGCCCCCCAGCTGGGCGCGTCATGCAAGGGACCCCAGCGGGGCGCGTGTTAACTGTCGTGCAATGGTGTTAGAGTGAGTGATGAAATATATGCACATCAGGAGAAAGTATTGTTGATGATGAATTTTTTCCAAGTTATTGCAAGTTCGGCTTTTAGGATCTAGTCTCAATAAAGGCATCAAGGTATTTGTCTCGTAGACCCCGACCCCACCATCCAAGCAAATGCTTCCCGCAATCGTGGGTTAATCTGAAAGCCAACGTTTAACGTCCCACAAAGCACAGGGTTGGACGCCCCGCTCAGGTCACCCCTTCACCAGTCAGTTACAAGCCGACCTATTTCTAATTATTATTGGGCGCTGGAACGCTTCAGGGGGTTTATCCCAATCGTTCACCAGTGCAGTGCCTCTGCCAATTTTTCTGAGCAGCTAGCCGGAGTCAGGCGGTCTAAAAACTGAGCTACTCTACAACTGGGCAGTGTGATAATCGGGAGCACTGCCTGTTCGAGAGAGCCGCCGATAATCACGGTGCAAGGTGCCAATGTGCCTTGATCAAAGATAATGTGGTGATACTCTTTCCCCTAGTCCATTGATTTTTTATAACGTGTGCAATCTTGACAACGCAATGGACAAAATGGTGTGCCTGCTGCTGATGTATAAGAACGGCGACACAGCCCCAGACTGACCTGAGTAGTGCACAGCTCAGAAACACTTAATAATTCTCAAAGAGACCAGTGATGGGTAACTGACCCATTTTGCACTGGCCTAACTTGCTTGTTCATGGAGCAGCTTCCATTGCCCTACAGACAACCTCCTTCAGGCCGCACGCTAGAATATGGCCTGAAAGAGGCATCGGCTTTTCTCCTAGGGATGAACAATCCTGTCGATGCAGTCTCTATGCTCTTGGGACTGTTGTCTTGTGTGACCATTGATTTGTTGCTGTCTCCCTAGGGAGTGCCGGGAGGGTCCGGTGCTTCTAGCCTAGTCGTCACTGCAGTTTCATTGCCTTCGGTGTTATTTTCTTAAGTCGGAGTGGAACTATTCCGGTCTCTGTAAGTCAAGATACCAGTGCTCCCTGCTTAGCTATCAATGCAGCCTTCCTGTTGTCATTCTACTCTCTTGTGTCACAGAGGAACTATTGCAGTCTCCATAAGTGAAGCCACCATTGCTCCCTACTTAGCTGTCTGCCTCCCTATTGTAGTGCTAGTCTCTTGTGTCGCAGTGGAGATGCAGCAGTCTCCCAATCATGAGGGATGTGTGCTAGCTACCTAGCCTTTAATGCAGTCTCACCTCCCATGGTGCTTCTCCACCGTAAAAAATGAAACAACGTATGCTCCATGCAAAACGTATGGGACATACGCAGTTTCACCTTTGCACGGTAGTCTGTCCTGATCCTCCAGGATATTGCAGTCTCCTCAGCTTAGCTCTACATACCTAGCCGCCAGTGGAGTTTCTGTGCCCTTACAGTGCCATTATGCAATCTAGGCCACCCCTGCATTATCCCCGCTAATTAGGGGAAGTCCACTTAAAACTAGAGCCCAACTCACCAGGATTTTAGCATCCAGATCTGAGGGTTGTATCCGGGTTCAGGTTCAGAGTCTAGCTTGAATATCCATTTTGATATTCGATTCATGACACATTTTTCTATATTTTATTGTACCTCCCTCCGCTATCAGACAAGCCTAGCTGATTGCTTCAATAACCGGATATAAACGTATGTATTCAAACTCAAATTTAGAATATGGCTATCTTTCGGGTCAAGAGTTCTAGTGGATATAAATTTTCTCTAGTGGACTGGGGAGCTGAAGCCGGCCTTGCTCAATCTTTTTTTGCCTACCTGTACGTCACAAAACAGGCGCCGGCCGCGGTGACAGCGTTTTTCTGCAAGCTTTGTAATCAAGGCTAATACCAGATAGCAGTGCATTTCAAAAAGATTGCAGCCGAGATGAGACGCAGAGGTGCAGAAAGTATGCTGGCTGTCACAAACTCAATGCAACGTATGCCTCCTCTGTCACAAAAAGCTGGAAATGATAATTGTATACTTGAATACTATTTCCAATATGCTGAATGTCATCTACCTGTCTCTTACTTTTTGCAACAGACAAGGTTCAAGCACCAAGCCATTACTGCATGAAAGTATTAAACTGTGTTTTTATTTTTAGATCATGTTTATGTTTTGGAAGGAAAATTTCCAATTATGGATTATTGTTTCCAGTATTGGGATCATAACTTTTATTGGCAACTCTGACTGCAGTTTCCCCCAATGACATGCATTTCCCTTTTTGAAAAAGTTTCCATTTTTGGAAGGAGTTTTTCCAATTATGGTACATTTCCCCATGATTAAATGTGGCAATTATCATGAAAATAATTATTATTGGGAACTAATCTATGAATGGGAGCATGCACCTACACACAATTGGGAACCCTGATCACAGCTTCCCCCCCCACTGAACTTCTATCTCACATATCAACAAAAGGGACAAAAATGTCAATGTCAACATAGGATTTGGATCTACCTAAAATGTGTTGGCAAAGTGGACCTTAGGTAGCATTTTTATAGACAGATCAAATGCTTAAAATTTCCCCCAACACCTGATTATCACCTGCCTGTTCATTCTTTCTTGCAGTAAAAACTCTGAGGCAACTACCCTGCATAGATGTAAAATTATGTCTATTGGCCTAATAGGTACCTACAGAGGTATTGGAAGTCTCATACCAAAGAAACATCCAGTGTAGTCAAAGTCCTGCTTTAACTCCATGCAGTCCAGGTCCTGTGTGTTGCTTACCACCACTGGTAGTAAGCAACACACCCCCAACCAGCGTTTTTCAAAGTCTCTTTCTTTCTGATATTTTCTGTGATTTCCTGAGATGAGAAGGGGGTCTACTAGGCCCCCCTCCAGTGCACGTTAGTGTGTGTCTTAACACTTTGTGGAGGACTGCATTGGCACACATTTGCTATCTGTATAATATTGACATGATAATTTGATCATGAAATCTCACCTGAATTTCTGTTGTTGCCAGTCTGTTGCTGGCGCCAACTCTCCCAACTTCCTCCAGCTCCAAACCTACCTAACCAATCTTGATCTAGGGCACAAATAAGGTACGGCACAAGCAAGCTAAGGAATGAAAAACCAAGTTTGATATGTGAAAGTGCATCAGTCTCAAAGTAGCCTACATTCATCTTAGATTAGCCATGGGCAGCACTATTTATTCCAGCCAGTTTTAGCCTGCACTTATCTCAGATATACCCAAGAAATATGCCCTAAAAAAGTGGCTTCCCACCTGTGTACATTTTTGGCAGGCTCTACATAAAATAAACATTACGAACTTGTCTTGTCGCTGTTGCGTAGTTTAGGTAGAATTGCTGCCCAGCTATGTTTATTTCTTTCACTCCTTTAGTACTTTTCTTAGTAGCTTTTAGGCGTACTTTATACTAAATTCAAAGAAATAGGGACCACTAAATCGAAGAGGCTCAAACTTTAAATATTATTTAACCTGACAAAATGGACAGAGAAATATTTGATAACGTATTTGCGTTATCTTTAATGCCTTAAATATGCCCAAAATCACGCATTTCTCGAAAAAATTGACTGTCACATTTCGGGCATCTAGGCGGCAACTTTCTGGCAACTACTAACAATCGGCACCATTGGGCTGCATGTTAAAATCTGGCAACTGTGACAGCGGTTTGCGGGTTTTCTGCAGCGGGGGTCCCTCGTTTTAGTAGAAACTGAACACAGTACCAATATTGTATCACTGATGGTACGCTTTGCAATTGAAGAACAGAATTGCTAAATTATATTTATAGCTACACGCTTCATTCTGTATTTCGAAAATATGCGGTTTGATTTTGAACCATACTGTCACGATCGGTATTTTGTCACACTTATGCACCTCAATTTTCATAAATGTGTCACAAACCCCAGTAGCCGAGTTGGCAAGTTTCTGCACCTCTGATGAGACGGAAAACCTGCATCAGAGCCATGATGAATGACAGAAAAAGGAAACTACAAAAAAGTGCGCCAGTGGGCGGGACGGAAAGGTAAGCATATGGCGCTGGGTATATTTCTTTAAAAGGAATGAGTAGACAGAAGAGCAAACGAGTAAAAGCTGCGGGGGCAGGGAGGAGAACGGGTACAGAGCCTGTAGCCCACCCCCCACACCTCACTTGCTCAAGGCTCTTAATTTTTTCAAGGCTCTCTGGATGTCCGTACATCTATGCCGACGGCGTGGGAATTAGTGCGTTGGTGGGCAGGCTGGTAGGGCCGGACGGGGCAGAGAGGGAGGACAGAGCGCTGGTGGGCTTAAAATTGGATAGGAAAAATTGGCAAAAAAGAGGGCAGAGCGCTAGTGGAAATTCAAATAGAGCCGGGAAAGGAAGACAAGATAAGAGAACGTGGCAGTGGTATGCCATCAGACGGGGTTAAGCCTCATGCCAGGGAAGAAGGGCAGGCTAGTGGTTGGAAGACAGATTGGGCCGTACAAGGCAAAAGAGAAGGAGGGACAGGATGCTGGTGACAATCAGATAGTCGAAAAAGGAAAATAAGTGAATAGTACTGGCGCCGGGCGGGCAAATAGATGAAGCTGGAACGGACAAAGGCAAGAAGAGGGAGGGGCGTGGGTTAGCGAACAGAAATGGCCAATTAGGACTGAAAATGATATGGACACGGCGCTTGCGGGATATCAGAAATAGTCGAGCAATATTTAGAAGAAATTAACGCAAAGCACTGGTGAGTAGTCAGAGTAGCCCGAGAGAAGCCCGAGAGGCCCGAGAGGCAGAAAAGAGCGAAAAGACAGAAAGGCAGGGCACTGATAGGCAGTCAGATAGGGCAAGAAAGGGCAAAGAAGAAAGGGATAGGGCGGTAGTAAACGGAATGATTGAGCCAGAAAAAGATGGAAAAAGAGAATAACAGGATGTTAACGGGTAATAAAAGAAAACCGGAGAGGGCGGACAAAAAAGAGGGCAGGGCACTGGTAGGTAGCCAGATAGGACTAGGCAAGGCAAATAAGGAGGGAGAGCGGGACGCTGGTGGGCAAACAGATGGGGTCGGGAAATACGGCCAAGAGAGAAGGAAGCAAATGTGTGGTTACTCAACAAGAGCCAGACAGGGTGAGCAAGAAGAGGAGGCAGAACACTGGTGGACAGTCAGATAGGGCTGGACAAGCAGAAAAAGAAGGGGGGCATGGCAATAGTAGGCCGTTACATGGGGCACGAGAGATGAAGAATAGAGGAAGGGATGGAGTTGATACATAGTCAAACAGAGCCAGGAAGAGCAAATATAGAGGAAAGACAGAAATTGGTAGGCATTCGGATAAAACTAGCCTGGGCAGAAAAGAAAGGAGGACATGGCATCGGTGAGTGGTCAGATAGACAGCTTTTGCTGTAGGGTGCAGCTTTGGACTAGTTTTGTTCCGAGATAGGCTCCACAAGTTGCATATTTTGGAGGTTCTACTTTCGAACTTTCTTATGATTTTGGTCTTTTTTGTTTCCCTGGCCGTTAATTCTAGTGCTTAGAGGAAGGGCCAATGGATGGGATTTGATAGTTTGAGGCCTTCTAGATGCTAGGTTTCAGGCTTTCACCAGCACACTCTTCCACTTTTTACTGCCCCCCACTTATCCCCATCCACTACTTATCTTAGAGCCCCCCAGTGCTCAGGCCATAACTTAGGAACCCAAAGCAGGCAGCTCAGAGGGAACAGAACAGGCCATGGGCTCTGAGACCAGCTTATTAAGGGATTCCACATAAGCACAGGGGCCAGATTAGCTTAGGGACCCGGTTCAGCTCAGGGGCCCCCAGATCAGCTTATAAAGAGCCTCAGAATGGCTCAAGAAGCCTGTTCAATTTCAAGGGTCCCAGGTCAGTGACTTTAAAGCGTTTCAGAGTTTTTCAGACTATCTCAGGTGCCCCCAGTTTAGCACAGGGGTCCCAGATTAGCTCAGATGACCAGATTAGCTTAGGAACCCGGTTCAGCTCAGGGGCTCCCAGGTCGGTTTGTATAGGGTCTCATAACAGATCAAGCGGGCCAATTTAAGCTCATGGTCCCAGCTCAGCTCAGGGCCCTAGAGCTGTGCAGGGGCCCCGAGACTAGCTCAGGGCTCCGAAGTTTAACACACGGAGCAACATATCAGTTTAGGGGCCCAGATTGGCTTTGGGAGCCCAGCTTAGCTAAGGGGCCAAGGGTGGCTGATCTAGGGTCTTTGAGCAGCCCAATGGACCATTCAAACTCACGGCTCCCAACTAAGCTTTGGGACGCTAGAACAGTTCAGAGACCTAAACCAGCTCAATGGCCCTCAGTTTAGGTCAATGGGCCCCAGATTAGCTCATAGGGCATCAGAGGTCGGTTCAGGAGCCGCCGAACAGCCCAGGGGGCTCCAGATTGACCCATAGGACCTCAGATCAGCTCATGGGCCCAGGTCAGCCTAAGAGCTTTCCATGACAAGCTATCAGCCTCGTTTGGGTTTCCTGTTTTATATTAAAGTTAATAATATTTTCATATACGTTGCGGGACCCACAGCAGAAGAGTGGGGAGGGGACAGTGGCACCTCTGCCCCCTTCCCTTCCTACACCTATGGAAATAATGAAACTTAATATACTTTCAACGTTTTATCTATTATTTTACATTTCTTCTACACAGTCCTTCCAAAGATAGTCACAAGACTCAGGCGCATAAATGGGTGAAGTAAGTGTGCATCTTCATTGATACGATAAATGGTGCAAAAATTTGCGAAGATTCGCATATTGGGAGAATTTGGCTAAACATGTACAAAAATATATATATACATACATCCCTCGAAACAACAAAAACGGATATCGACCCGATTTAGTTCTATCTGTCCGTCTTCAACCCAAGTGCACCCAAGTTTAAGCGCCATCTATCCCATATTCACACTTCTGCCTGCTTTCCCCGATACAACAGCGTCGCCCAGTGAGTGCCAGTGACACTATGGCCGTGTGCCGGCGGGCCGGATGGTGGCGGCGACTAGCGGGCAGGTGGGGAAACTGCGGGGTCAGGGCCGGTGCCGCTGTACGGCGGTACCGCCTGAGGCGACGTCCGGTGCGGCCGGCGCAGGAGGACCACCTGAGCCGCACCGCCGCCGCCGCCGCGAGAGGTGCAGTGGTGAGCCGCAGCGTCCTGGCTGCCCCAACAGTGCTATCTATCCACGGCGAGCGCAGCAGATACGGTGTTGAGCGACTGCGAAAGTGTTGAGGCGGTGATGTGGGGGCGGTTGAGAGCGTGTGTGGTGAGTTTGTAACATGGCGGCCGCCAGCTGAGGGTGTGGAGTGGGCAGCGGCGGCGCACCACCGGCGTGCGCGTGGGAACTGAGACCGACTCACCGCCATGGCGTTCCTCTGTCCGGTGCGGATTCGTCGGAACAAGAAAAAGAAATGTGAGTTGCCGCCTATCAGCAAAACGAAAGTTGTCATACTGATTTGGTTATTCTGCTTGCTTTTGCGTAGCTATCCTCAGCTTTTGTACTTGTAATGCCGCTCTAGCACGCGTTAGGTGACTAAATAGGGCAGGGAGAGTTCCGTGTTGCACATCTAACCGAGAGAATGCTGTGATTTATATTTTGAAATAGCTTCAGACCAATGAAATGTGTTCACTGACGTTTGTTGATGAATCAGGAGAAACCATCAAACGCTGGCATTGTTATGCAAAATTCGATACAGGAAATAGTCCAAACGGTCCTTTTTAGCGCAAACGGTCCTTGATAGCAATATTTCTTTCATTTGGCTTAGCCTTAGGCTTGTTGCATCACCATTTGGCCATCAGTAATCATTTTTCAATCCGACTTACTATGTATTGGAAGAGAAAGCAATGGTCACGGATTCTGTTTCTTGGGTACGTGACAGAGCGAAAAGAAGAAAATTATAGTGAAAATCAGTTCGATTATTCATAATTCAAGCTCAAGCCAAGGGCGCGACACTACGTGGCAGTGAATCATTGAAGGATGCTTCATATAAGTCAGGCCATGGTTACGTTTACCTAACATGTTCTTGGACCCCGGTTTTATAGTCAATGACATCACTAAAGAGTTTACAGGGGAGAAACGGAGGGGCAGACTTATCGATCGACGGAAGCCTATTTTCATTTTTCCTATGTCTCCATGACCAGATAGGATGCTACAGTACCTTTGTTGTGTTAAACAATGTTTCAGTTCGATAAAAATAGCAAAAGGATAAAAAAGATCAAAACCCGAGCTTCCCCTACCGATTAGGTCATGGACCTATCACATTTCAGTTGGCTAATTATCGAAATTTGACAGATGTTCCTGAGACGAAAGTTGTATGTAAAAACACAACACAACAAAGCAAAGAAATGAAATCTGCTGCTAGCATTGGTGAGTATTGGTAGCACTTTTTGTGAAGCAATGAGTTCACCGCCACGTTGTTCCTGGGGGGAGGGGGGAGGAGAGACTGGCTCCGTCAAGGCGACGAATGAAAAGGGGAGATGGGGAGCAAAGCCCGAGGAAGCCTGAGGCTGTTACTGTACGGGGTAGCCCTATCGAGGTATTTCACCTAAAATAAGTAAACCGGGGAACATCTATTAAAGCCTATATTGATAAGCGGAAAAAGTCGATTGGCTGATTGCCGCAATTTTAGAGGGAGCCTAACCGACTTACCAGACGGCGAGACGAATGTCCCCTCCCGGCACTCTTTCTTTGTCCATGGTAAGATGTGAAAGCCTCTAAGTCGTCTTTGTCTGTTATGTGCACACTTACTCTTCCCTTCAGTGAAATTCAAACCGGAAACTAGGGGTGTGAAGAGACTGATAGATTATCAGCGCAGTGCATGGATTAAATATATTAGGCATGCGTTTAAGTAGCGTGGTCTTTGCCTACAGTATCCAAAACATACCTGATCAAGCTTCTACGAACCAAGAAGTCCATCAAAATATTTTAATTTCAATTAAAACGTAATGATGAGGTGTGCTAAATGGATAAAAGTGCATTCAGGGTCATTCTTATGTGAGCGAGATTGTACGAAACGGTGGTTAGGATGAGACAGAATTGGAAAACATCACGCAATATTCCATACTTATCATAATTTCTTGTTAATTCAAGTTCCGCGGTTTAATTTACAGGCAGTAAGGCCTCCTCCGTACCCTGAACGACAAGACCATCATTATATTAAAACCGGAAATGAAAAGAAAAAGTCGCTGTTCACCCAGCTAGGAAATATAACTAATAACATAAAAGTATCATTGACCCAGAGTCAGCCACTTTGCTTAGGCTAGAATTTATGCAACCAAACAGAGACAGCAGGTCTATACAAAAAATCCAATGTCTTAGGCCACTAAGCCTCCGGTTTAATCAGAACTCATCAAAATATATGATAATTTATGAAAGTGACGTGAGTGGGATACTATCTCTAAGCTGGGCCTGGAAAATTTAGAATAAAGAGCACCATCATTTCGTTTTCCAGACGCTTAAAGTCCCTTTTTATATGCATACATCTCTTTCAGTACAGATAATCTATCTAACTCTTCCCACATAGCCCCATGCCATGCCTTTATCCAACAATGTGTGGATGTGTATTGCTTTATTTTTCCCGCACAGAAAATCTTAGCCGGAATATTGCTACGCAATGTCACTAGAGTTATTTCTCTGTGGGAGAAAGGGGAATAATTCCCAGTGATGCAGAGAAGATGCTAAGTGGAATTCCCTTCTGAAAGCGAAAAACCTCAAGGCTTGAAAAATTACATCGTATAACTTTGTAGAAATATATTTAGATATATTCTCCAATAAAGCATGTTTCCTATCAAACTATAACATGAAATGTTATTATCAATACCGTATTTGTACCAATTGTTTTAAGCCTTACTCAAAATAAGTTTTATCACAAAAAGTATTATGATGATCAAACGGGTCTCCATTATATAGTGTTCTCTTCGTCTGAACCTTCCAAATCGAATCATTTCCCCATCCTGTTTCTTTGTAGATGATAAATGTTTGTTCCATTTTGTCAGAGCAATGCCAGCTTTAGAATCGTACAGTAAAATATGTCGCAGTTTTTATCCTCAGAGGTTGTCTCTCCTTCTGGTTATCCATAGGTGCTGAGGTGCTATCTCCACGTAATTTCCAGCTAACGCATGTGCCGCGCAGGCTCAGCAATTTGGAAACCCAGAAGGTTTTATAGGTCTTATAGTCAAATAAATAGCATAGTCAAATAAAGGTGAAAATAGAGAAGTAAACGTATAGTAAAAGTCCAAGGGATACCTTATATACCCTAGATGCCATAGCCATTTACAAAGTAAGAGAGATTATCTGAACTTCACTAAGTATCGTGAATGCAAGTAAAGCCTCGGGGCCAGAACCAGTTTGTTCGCTGGAATTTGTGAATAAACAAACAAAAAGCAAGCATAGGCTTCGGATGTTGCAGCCAGGAGCTTCTGGTCGGGCGTAGCAAGAAGTGAAGTGGGGCAAAGGTATTGAAGCTGAGCATTTCTATCAGTTGTAAAAAGTTTGCGTGTAATGATAGCTCTGCAAATAAAAACATATTCATATTAGAGATCGATTTCAAAGATAAGAGTTGTCTCACACCTCCACTCATTAGTTTTGTATTGGTAAATGTTATTGTGTGACATGTAACCCATATCTACATAGGAGCCGAGGTCTGATAGGACGCTTTTGACATGCTGAGCAAAACGTATTGCATGTCTTGATTAGATTTGATTGATAAATGTTGCAGATATCAAAACTATATTTGGCTAGCACATTGCCTAAGAGGTTATTTCAGGACCAAGCAGCTTTCACTGCTTCATAAATTCGGGCAGAAAACGAGACATGAATGTTAAACACTTCTCATTGGGAAACGATGGGCTGTTGTGTCAATCTCACCTCCGTCTGGGGGCGCCTCCATGCTGCGAGACCGGCGGCGCAGTGCTAAATGACAGCTGAGGTTAAACTCTGTCTCATAAAAATCTGATTACTTACTTAATGATATATGATAGAAAAAATGTTCTGCCATTGACATGTATTATCCTGTGGCATTTATGATATTGCAACAATTCAAGACCTAGGACTTCTTTAAGAGTTAAGCCCTCGAAGTGATCAGAAGCTTTTATTGCCCCATGAAGAGTGCACGGTGGTATAATGGTTATCATGCTCGTTTTTCACGCGACCGACCCGGGTTCAAGGCCCGGTGAATTCCCTGAGTAGGGAGACACCTGATTTCCGAGAAACCCTATCCAACGAGGAAAGAGTTGGCGACACCATGTAAACCTGGAAGCTGCTGCGTTGATACGCCACGAAAATTGGTATCCTCATAATACGATAGGTGAAAAAATAAATTCCTAGTCATAGTGTAACCTAAGAACTCAGTTTCGGATGCCGTATGCTATAGGTATTTTTAAGGTAATAGCAATGCCTTGGCCCGGTATAGATAATGTTAAGTCTATTAACGTTGAAAATTTCGAATCATTTTTATTCACACGACGCGGATTTGTCATCCTCTGCTAATAACTTGCGGTCTGTCTAGCCTCAAATCCAATCGATATATTTCACTTGCAATATCTGCTTCGATTGCCAATGCTCACCTGAGCTAGTGGTGTCACATAAACGGGGCTATAAGTATTAGCAGTGTTCCAGTTTTTATAACATAGTTTTAATTTAGTTTTCGACTATGGTAAAATATATTCCACACTATTGAATCATATCTATGATATATTTTCTCGCATGAGCCTATTATTGGTTTGCATGGTTGCTCAGGTCACAGGTCGTTATAAAAGCATGCTTTGCAAGGGAGCCCTCCAGACAAGGCTATCAATTTACGCAGCTTTGCCACCTCAAAAACAGTAAAGTTAAAGGTCCTTTTTTATGTGATCATCCTAAGACTTATTATAGTCTTTGCCAAAAGCTAAGATTCGGCTGTTAAAATTCGGACTTAATCATAAAGTTCTCGCTGGGGCAAAACCCATGCCTGTACAAATTTATTGAACATATTTCCTATAGCATTAGCCATGATATATTGTATTCAAACAGGAGAATATGCCCATAAAAATGCAACGCTTTTCATACTAGGCGTCATTCCAATCAGTCCCGATTTTGAAGCTGTTGACCCAACAACGACATGACAACTATCGAATGCTTGTCTTGACTTGCCAACAGCGGGACGGGACTTGTACCCTGACTTGACCTCTTCTGCAGCCAACGACGACCCGGCGCCCGCCAGGACGACGGGCATGGGTCGCATCACCGGCTCCTCCAGCATCGAGACCCTGGTTCGGGTCGGTATTGAGAAGGAGAACGGGCTGGCGCCCGACAGCAAGATGGTGGTGCTGCACGACTTCACACCCTGCGTCGACGACGAACTGGAGGTCAAACGGGGCACGGTGAGTACGAGCCGGCGCGGTGCGACTCCAGCAGCGCTGTTTCACCTTTTCTCGATATATCCCATTATACATATGTCTATGTGCATGTGTCCAATATACGACACATACATATGTGTTGTCGACAAGAGGAATGGCTAGCTTTTCTGAAGTATTCGGGTGAAGTGGTGTCCGACTGTCGAGGGATCGTATGCATGTACGAAATTACGAGGGTTGAGACTCCGAAGAATTCTGGCTTGTATGTCAGCTTCAACTTTCGCATAGACGCGTATCTCACCGGGATCGAGTGAAAACACATCATGTCTCAGGTATTTCGTCAAGCGATAGTGCTCTTGCCATTGTAAGTTGAAGACAGTGTGGATAGAGCAAACGGCCGCATTGGTAACCGGGACGCGTACGCAGCCGGTCCCCGTGCCATCGCCTTTTATCTGAGGCCGACTCCGGTTTCAAATGAGGGAGATAGCGGCTGTGATAAACAGGAAGAGAAAATTTACAGGCCATACAGGCTGCTTAGATGGCGGGGCAAGGAGAAGATCAGCCACTATGCTTTAAGACTCTGTATACTTTTGTACGTAGGCGCCGCCAACGGCAGTAGAGTGGGGGGGCCAGTCAATCTTCGACCTACCGCTGATGAGCAGCTTTCCCCTCGAAAACCAAAACTCATCGGACTTGGGCATATTGCTGCCCTTCGAAATGGCTCGTTATATAAATTCAAGGATTTATTGCAAAGTTGACTAAAATTGGATGTTTTATGAAGGGTGGCAGGGGAGCAGGCCCCTGGTCTCCTCTATTCCAACGCCTATGATTTTGCAGCCTGGGCTCTACGCAAAAAGTACGCCGTTTTGTAGGTGCTGTTGCATTGTTCAAGTGTTTAGGTGCTATTTTTCAAGTGGTATGTTAAAAGTTGAGAACGAAGACAGATGCTCGTTCTGTGTCCGCAGCAGTGGCCTGCTATTCCATGAAACCTGGCTAATTATCCATCGGTCGGTGTATGTCCCGTCATTTTCAACAGTACATCCAGTAGCGGTACAGCTGTCGGTGGACGTGGTGTGAGTCCTCTGTCCGCCGGCCGTCCGCCGACCATCTCCTTCTCTGGCCACGGCGCGGCGCGCTGGGAACTGTTACATTCCAGCGGGCTTTCTAGGGCGCCGCGCGGCGCCGCGGCGCGGCGCTGCCCGGCCACACGACCGCGATACGGCGCGCGGCCCCGGGCAGCCGCCGGCGCCGAGGGCGCGACGTTTTTGGCGCGAGCAAATGGGATATCACGTGTAGAGAGAAAGAAATGATGATGCAGTTGCTTAAAATTATAACCTTGCGCGCTTTTTGATGGTCTGCTTGTTGTTTCCTGGGCTATTTTACCAGCTTTAACCACACGGTTGGAAAATAATCTAAGGTCACAGCTTCCGCTATAGCTAAAGCGTGATAATTTGTCCTTGGTCTCACCAATCAATATCAGGATATGCCTCGTACCCCCATTGGCCAGACAATATAGAATAATCATTCGGGAGTAATTATGTGGCTTGTCGATAGATGAATCGGTTGTTACCGTTTCGAATTCGTGATCAGCGGGAGTGGCGTGCAAACCGGACCATCCATATGCAAATGTCATGCTTGTCAGATGGATGGATAGCTGTCCCATGGATCTTATGCAAACCTAATCCTAATCAGAAAAGCATAGGGAAGTGGCACTGAGTTGGATTCTTTGATTTCCACAGCCTACGACGTTTTTCTTCTGTATAAGATGCCGTATAAGATTCCCCAGCTCTTTGTGAAAACGCATTCAAGCTTGTAGTTATATCTCTTGAGTTGTACCACGCATTGTCAAAAAATTATCGTGCTAGATATATTTCCAATAATTCCAATGATAGAAGGAATGAGGGCAGCTTTTCACTTTAGTAGCCCGTTACCAGGAAAGGTCAATCCTACGATTTTTGAGAATGATATTGTCTTGTTCTTATTTTCCGATAAAGTCTCATCCGTCTCCTGATGGAACTCATGGAAAGTGGTGACATGTCGGTGTGTTTCAAGGCATCTGACAGCTGTATCTTGGGCTGGAACCATCTGGACACTGTGTTTTTTTCTCAACCACTGTTCGATGCAAGATCCGGTTTTTGTGGAGAGATTTGTCGGCTATGGCTGGAATTCAGAGCGTTGTGCGACCCGGCTGATCCGACGGACCCACGCGCTCCAGTAAATCAGCAGGGATTAGGGCCAGGTTGGACAATACTCGGGCTGCATCCATCTCCTGTCACCAGTTGGGTCACAGTGTTGGTTCAGAACTGTGGTGTCAACACTCCCGAATGCTTCGGTAGGGCCGTGCTGGTGCCCTGACGGTGGTAGCCTCGCTGGTCGAACCGAGACTGCAGCAGTCTTGTCTAGTTTCTGATATGCTTGTCATGTGTTTCGATGTAAAGAATACTGCTGCTGCACCACCGTAACGCTATGAATAGCCGAGTTGGAGCTCATGGTATTTCACTAGTAGTGGGACTGGTGCCGAACGTCGCTCCGACTTTCTCCATTTCACAATTCGAGGGACAAGCTTGAAACATACCTGTGCATATTTGTACTACTCCTCCCTAGTTTTTTTTCCAGCGACCCCCTTCATCGATACAATATCTTTGTGTCTTTATTTGATCACGAATAGTTCGCAAGAACCCAATAACAGTGAAGTCAATTAAACTAGATCACACATTACAGCCTAACCACAGCACACATCAGGCCAATAGAGTTTCTGCCGCCAAAATTACTCCGATTTCTTTCTGTATCATCCCAAGCTGGTCACCGGATGTATTGCATCGGAGTTTCAAAATGTTGTAAATTTATCTCCCGGTTCCCTTCCAATGGCAGGCATGATGCCGGTGGCGCTGCGATGAGCTGTACTTGATTTTGGTGGTTCGCTACATGCAAATCATGTTTTTTGGACGAATATATCGAATATGGTGTCATTTTTAGATGACACGCATAGTTTTATCAGTGACGTTTCACTGACTGGCAAACATTTCATTTATGCTCGTAAAGCCATAAGGCATGTTCTCCAACCTCATAATGAGCATCCACTTACAAAACTGAGGCAAACTCAAAACTATAGGCCAAATAAACTATAGAAAACGATAGAACTATCGTACAACTTTGTAAGGCAAATTCAAATGCAACTTTGTAAATCCGAAGGATGCTTTCTTATGTAAACATCAACATCACATGCAAACTCTAGATTCACATGTAAATAAACTACGCCGATGGAATGAAATAACTGGAATGGACTTGGTGCGGAATCAGCCAGAAAAACACACGTTCCTATCCCGGCAGGCTGGTGTTTGTTTGGCTTTACTCACTCCGGAGTAAGGAGTCAGGAAGTCAGGTGACGATGAAAGCAGCTGTGAGAAAACTATGCACTTTGAGTTGGCTATGAGAAAACTTTACTGAACTGTCACCATACCGTCTGCATACACAATGTTGGCACCGGCGCTCTATAGGGACAGATGTAGCACATCGCAAGCAGTGGCGGAGCTGCACAGCTTACTTGGCTGAGGTAAATGGGGAAAACTTTGAAAAACACATTTTTTAAAGAGAAAATGCTAAAATCAGGAGTTTGGGGAAACGCCTTACTTGACCCCACGGGCGGATCCCGGAGGCCAGGAGGAGTTTCCTCCAGTCATAATATTTTCGTCTACTTTTTAGGCACTATGTTTTCCACCACTGTTGGCCTCGCCCCCCCGCCCTCAAACTGGCTGCCCTGATCCGGCACCGTCTATCCCTCCCCCAGATCCACCAGCTTCAGCCAGGAATCAGAGAGGATTCCCGGCTCAACCATAACGAGCAGTGTGTGCTTAGAACCACTTCCAAATTGTTGTTACGCAAAGTCAACTACAGTGCTTCTCCCAATTCTAGTTCCTGTTCATACGCGCTTGCGTGATTAGACATTGGGTACCTTCTTTTGAGTCTGCACCTGCAGCAGTGATTGAGCGACCGTTTCTTGTCAGGCCTTATCCGTGCTGATACAAGCCATGTGAAATATAATATCGAATCTGGAATAACCTTTCTGTCCTGTTTGAAATCATTTAGCTTCCTCTTTTAACCCATAACCTTTCTGAGGTCATGGTTTTTAGGCATTCCTTTTAATTTTGCTTCCACCAATATCTGTGTGTGTGTGTGTGTGTGTGTGTGTGTGTGTGTGTGTGTGTGTGTTTCCGAGGCGGTTTTAGTGCCGTTATGTCAGGAAATTGTAGGGCCAGTTCGCAGATGTGGGGCAGGTCTAGTTGTGGTTAAGCAGTGATTGTGGTGGCGGTTAGAGCGCCTTTAGAGCTCCGTTGTGGTGAAATGACATCCATTACATACAATACGCCTGTTAGAAAATTGCATCAATGCCTGGAAGCATGACCACCCATCACAGAGAACTGATATAACCGAGCCGGATGTGACTGGATACAAACCACATTCCCGCTGGTCTTGTGACCGAGGAGATGGTCGCACTCTACTTTTACAACTATTTTTTACTAAATTGAAATTTAAAAAATACGTTAAATATATATAGACATAATTCGCCTGTTATATTTATGTAAATTACTTCACTTGCTTTCCAATGTTGGGTAATATATTTTGATTGACAAATAATATTTTCAGAATAATCTGAACCATCTAGATGGTAAACTTTAGGGGAGACCGGGGCTGGTTGCATCACGGGTTGAATGCATCAGGGGCTGTAACTAAAAATAATTCACTAGATAACACTTTAAGCGAGCCCACTAGAACTGCGCACGCGCAATTCTCCGGTGAAGAAACCAGCGAAGGCGGTCAGCCGATACCAGGTGAGGAGGCAAAAACACATTTTTTAGGGTAAAGTATTTTTCTAGTCTGTTACATTACGTTTTAAATGAAATACAAGATAATATGCACGCTGCTCATAAGCCTGGCAGGTTAAAGCGTGTTTCTCCAGTATTCAATTGAGGCAAAGACTTTTGGCGGGACCTCTTGGCTTGTGCAATATTTGGCACCACGATTGATTCAGGGCAGGGACGGGGCAGGATGAATCACTTTTTCGCGGGGCAGGTTGAAACATTGTTGCAGCCTACCCTGGCTCTTAGTTTTGTTTATGGGAAAATTGAATAGTCATAAAGATGTATGATTGAAATAATTATTGGCATGTGCGTCGAAAGTGGGGGAGGAGCGCGTCACTTTCGAGAAGCAGGTGCAATAGCTGTCACCAATGTGACTCTGACTCTGAGTAGGTAAGTTCGGAAGGGTATCCGATGGGAAACGTGCCTACCAAGGAAACGTGCCTCCGCAGAATGGGAAACGTGCCTACCAATAAAGCGAATCTGAGGTTGTATTGTGTTTCTGTGCACTAATTACTCACGATGCAAGCTGCCCCGGGGACTGATGCAATTTACCCCGGCATGGGGGCAGTTAAATTTCAAAAGTATATTGTGGTAAAATGTATTTGTTTTTGGGAAAAGATTAACCGTCATTTGGTCGGGAAAAGAGTTATATTTTGAATGGTGGTATCCAATTTTTGATAGATCTTGTGGATTATTAGCTACGGAGGTAAAAGTGAAAAATGATTCAACCAGCCTCGGTCTCCCCTAATATGAGCAAAATTAGGGATCCTTGCGGTGAGCAGTGTTTCAGACATTGTTAGGGACTATCTGCATTCCAATTATTTTGACAGGGATAAAGAATTACTGGGCGAAGTCGAGGATGGTAATATTGATGTACGCTTGCAAGATTCTGCCCATAAAAAACCTTGGAAATTCGCATGCGTATAGCTTTGACGCTGCTCACTGATTTTATTTGTAGAACAATAGACTTCTGCATACCAAAATGTATAGAACTATTTAATATTGGCATTTTGTGATCTGTAGAAATAAAACTTACGTAAGTGAGCATGACAAAGCTCCGTGAGCTTGTTGTGAGCGTGTTCCTGAGAAGCACTGGACACGAACGTGTGGTTAGAACGGCCTTGGCTACCCGTTCATACATGTGAGTGTCTCACGGCAACGTGACACCTGCCTGCTCCGAGCCGACCGCTCTCCCAGCCTCTTATACAGCAGAACGGCTGAACGGTGCCCTTATGGCTCCGGCGTGCCGTATTGCCGTGTTGACGACACGAAGCAGGCCAAAGCCTGGACGATATGGCTACGGAATGTTTGATTGTCTCGTGTTTAGGCATGTGTGTTCTGACTAAGCCAGACTTCACATCAGCCTGAGTTTAAAATGATTGAGGCAATGTCTGTTCGGTGATGTCGTAATGACTTAAGTCCCACTAGGTATTGCGTTGATTCAAGAAAACTCAATATGTTTTAGGCAGCGCCTTCATTTTCTATTCCGTCGGTGTCTCCGGCTCCCCAACTGAAGCTGATAGCACTCTCCAGGTGCATCTCCGGCCCAGGCTTTCAGCACTCTTGACTGCTGCCAGCACGTTCACAGCCTCAGCTCAGGTACGCCCCGCTCGCTGAGCGTGGCTAACTGCACACTCAAAATCCCACTCCAGCTCACAGCACTCTCCAAAACATACAGTTCAGATATTTCCCTCACTCGGACTAAAAATGCTCTCCACATCTTGTAGCTTAGGCGCATTTCCCAGCGCCCAGATTCTAACTCACAGTGCTCTCCACAGCCCGCAGCGTATGCTTTTCCCCGTCTCCCTAACTCCCACAGCTCGCAACACTCTCAGCAGTCTGCTAACCAAATGTCCCCCATTTCCCTCGCGCCAACTCACAACACCCCCCCATAGACAGCCATCAAAGTATCTCCCCATTTCCTGGCGCCAACTCACAACACTCTCCATATACCGCAGTCCAAGTGTCTCGCAGACCCCAGCGCACCGCACTTTCCCACCGCCCGGTCAGCGGCTGGGCTGTGACCCGGCGTGACCCGGGAGTGACCCTGCTGACCCGGCCCCCAGCCGTCCGGGCCGGCCCCTGCAGAGTGGTGCCTGCACAGCTGCACACTGGCGGCGCCCAGATGTGTAATTAGATGCATTCCAGCCGGCAGGCCGCCTCTGGGGCTGATTCCCGCTGATTCTGCGGCAGCCAATGCAGCACAGCCGCTGCCGCCGACAGCTGGCACCGCTGTAGGTGTCGCTGCAGCGGTGGCCACGACTATGCTAAAGAGAGAAGTTTGAAGTCTCTATCGGACTGGGTTCCGCTTTGTCCTTCAGACTTTAGAGCTGCAGAGGCAGCAAATAGCCAACCTCCAAGAATCTAACACTACATGCAGTCAGGCGCAGGCTGCTGCCTTTCGAGGAGTGAGAACATGGTGGCATTATTTTCGCTGCTGGCCACTGGGTTTTAGTGTCAGCTTGAATGAGGACACAGATGTCCGCTTCTTCGGCGGCCAAATGGAGGTGCGTTGCCACACGATTGGCGCGCTGGTCCGACCGGGCCCGCCAACGTCGCTAATGACTCGCGCTTTTATCGGTGGATGTTCGCCGAATTATCGGTCATATGCAAATGACATTAAAACCACAAATGGGTGTCCTGATGCTAGTTAATGCTGGCACTTCTCGAACATTGTATCAAGTCTGTTTCATAGGTAAGGATATACATGAAAACTGGATCGGTTTGCCGTGCCTGACATTGCCAAGAATTCCATCCGAGGGGAGCTATGTGTAAAGAAGTTTTACGCTCGTCTCCAGTCTACGATAGGGTTCAAAATGTTACATCTTAGTGGTGAGCTTACAAAAAAGGTCTTCCCATGTCTGTCAAAGCTTAATTAGCTCGGTAACAGATTGCTCTCCACCAACAATGTCAACGTTCCCATGATGGAACCCGCAGAAGGGTTGTCAATGCTACTTTAACGATGGGAAGGGTCATTCTATGTCATGGCAAACACTTGAAAAATAAGTGTGGTTTGAAGCGTAGACACATAAATCTTAACACGTGCAGTGGAGGAAACTGTCAAAATGGTTATTCCCAATGTGCCTCGACATTTGACTTGTTTGTCCACGAAATCAAAAGTGCATTTCTTAGAAGAAGAGTCTTAAAGAGATTTACGAAGGAAAAATAAAAAGGAGTGAAAAATGTCAATGTGCAATGTGCATAAGGATATTTATTTTCCTATTCTTTATCATCCCTCATGACATGGCCAGATGGTGTAGGACAGTACATTCAATATTTTGGCTCCCCAAATAAATAAAATATAATGCTGGTAAGTGCAGATCTATTCTTATCTCCGGTGGAAACACCTTGAATAATTTAATTGATCGAAAGAGGAAATATCAGCTAAAAAGTGATCTTATCAGCCACGTGTATTCGAGTAAAGTTACTGCCGAGCGGACTCAAAGCGTCCGTGAGGCCTCCATTCAACTTAGCTATAAAAAATTATGCCTCACCCAACCTGGCTTAGTCCGACTGTACTTATACTTTTGGCGAGCTTATAACTTTGCGAGTAACAATTGTCAGATAGTTAGGTCGGCACTGTCAGGCATATGCATTTCCTCGATTAAGTTTATTAAATTTAAAACAGCTGGTCTCTATTGCTTATATTGCTTATTGCACGCTTTAAAAGCTACTGCCCTTCCATTGATGTCATGAAGATCAGTTGATTAAGTTGTTAATTATTGTGGCAAGTGAGATGTAATTAAGCCTTACACCACTTCGTCCCAAGCCTGACCTGACTTGCCTTTCCGGCAAGTCAGGTCCTAAAGCTGTTCACAGATTCTGACTATGTAATGGCTGTAGAAAGGTACCCTAGAACATGTAGTTGTTCGAAGTAGTCGACAATGTCGTATATAGTTTTTTTAGCAATGATCGACATGGTCCCGAGTGTCTTTTGCTTAGTTGTCTTCATTTTGAATAATTTTTTTATGTAAAAAAAAACGGAACGAAAATCGACGTCCGATCCCAAAAACCGAAATCATGATACAGTGGCCATCTAAATTACTTAAATCATAAACGGTGTGCATTAAAGTCATGTATGATCCACATGAGGCACTAGCGAGAGAAAGCTATGACTATTTTCCGTCTACATGGTGAAAATAAGACCTGACTGCTGCTCCGTGTGCTGACCTTGGGGTGTGTGGGCACAATACAGCTAGTTTTTTCCGATTCTGTGGTCTCTCGGCCAGACTAAAAAAACATCGATGATAAAGTGATGAAACAAAACTAACGATGCTTTCATACCGCATTTTGTCTTAATTCAGGTGAATATTGAAACTCAAACTCATTACAAAATTTTACGCATTTTTGCATACAATTTTATACACAATTTTGGATACAACTTTGCGTAAAATGTATATCATGAATACAACGTATGCCATAAAAAACTTTCGCTGTTGTCTTCCTTCGCATCTGTTCACCTGTCTTTATGTAAAATGGAAAAAAAACTATTGTGTGTTTGATGTGTCCGTTGCCAGTGCGTTTGGCGTGTCCGATGCCGGTGTGTTTGGTGTGTTCGATGCCAGCGTGTTTGGGGTATCCGTTATCGGCCAGTGCGTTTGGCGTGTCCGTTGCCGGTGTGTTTGCCGTGTTCGATGCCGGTGTGTTTGGTGTGTCCGTTGCCAGCGTGTTTGTGGTCTCCGTTGTCGGTGGGTTTGGTGTGTCCGGCGCCGTTGTGTTTGGTGTGTCCGTTGCCGGTGTGTTTGGCGTGTCCGCTGCCGTTGTGTTTGGTGTGTCCGGCGCCGTTGTGTCTGGCGTCTCCGTTGCCGGTGTGTTTGGCGTGTCCGATGCCGGTGTGCTCGGTGTGGAACAGGAGGGCCGGAGGCGGGATGGGTGTCCGGCGCCGCTTTGTTCCGGGCGTCTGGCGGCGCGGGAGGGATGGGAACGGACGGCGCGGTTACATTGGACGGCATATTGTGGGCCGGCGCCGGCGCAGATACAATCACCGCAGAGCTGGGAGAATGGCGGCACATTGGGATCCGGTGCTGAGCGGCTTATCACGGCGGCATCTTCTCACCGCCACCGACCCTCTCTCTTGACACCTCCTCTCTCTCTCTCTCTTTCCCTCTCTCTCTCTCTCTCTCTCTCTCTCTCACCTTCGCTCCCAGTGTGTGTTGGGGCTTTTGGGCGCCTTCAGTGGCTTGGCTACATCGCGCCCAGTCTCACTCTTTATTCTGGTTTCCATGAGTCATACTTATCCCAACAAGCTCTTGATCATTGTTGTGATAAACATGAAAAATATGTATGATCACTTTACGATACTATACAGCTTCTTTATCCTCTAACACGCAAATGTTGATCCCAGATATCCTCGAAGTGGGCACAAACAAGCGTTCAAGTGCCAGTATGTCGGCACCGTGGCACGGCCTGAACAGGATTTGTAGTTCGCTGGGTGCATACAGCAAGCCAGCGTAAGCCTGCTCAGGTTTTCCAGGCTGCCTTTCATTGGCGTGCGACCGGACTTTCTCCATTCCCTCGCAGCCGACGCAGAAGTAGGCTAAACAGCTCCCAGCTGACCACGCCCGTGGGGCCGAGCTAATAGCTACTTGTTGAAACACCTTACTTAGGTGTGGAACATGACCAGGTTTTAAGTTAAAACTAGTTATTACTCGGAAACGTACATCATTTGTGCTAATTAGATTGAATAATTTTTGCACGAAAAATATGTTTATCGAAAACTTATTTGCCGTTGATTTTGTTTGAAAAAAGTGGAACACGGGACGTGGATGTCTGAAGCAGGTCGCTGACATAGGCAAAAAGCAGCATTAACACTGATGACAACCTGGTGAAAAGGTACCACACCGTTGAAGCACTCCCATGTATTCGGTTAGCTGGGCACCCAGGCCCCTCCAGACAGGCGTGACTGCGAGCAGCCACACTTGACTGATGGAATATAAATCAGCCACACTCGGCTGATGGAATATAAATCGGCCACACTCGGCTGATGGAATTTAGATCAACCAAACTCGGCTGAAAAGTCTTAAATCAGTCACACTCGGCTGATGAGTGCTAGATCAGCCATGCTTAGCTGATGGAATATAGATCAGCCACACTTGGATGATGGAATATAGATCAGCCACACTCGGCTGATGGAATATAGATCAGCCACACTCGGCTGATGGAATATAGATCAGCCACGCTCGGCGGATGGAATATAGATCAGCCACACTCGGCTGATGGAATATAGGTCAGCCGCACTCGGATGATGGAATATAGATCAGCCATGCTTAGCTGATGGAATATAGATCAGCCACACTTAGCTGATGGAATATAGATCAGCCTTACTTGGATGATGGAATATAGATCAGCCACACTCGGCTGATGGAATATAGATCAGCCACACTCGGCAGATGGAATATAGATCAGGCACACTCGGTTGATGGAGTATAGATCATCCACACTTGGCTGATGGAATATAGATCAGTCACACTCGGCTGATGGAATACAGACAAGCAATACTCGGCTGATGGAATATAGATCAGCCACACTCGGCTGATGGAAAATAGATCAGCTATGCTCGGGTGGTCAGAGCTAGATGACCCATGCTCGGCTAATGAGCCTGAGATTGGCCTTACTCGGTGGATGAGGGTTAAATCCGACATTCTTACCTGATAAGTGTCATATGAGCAATGCTATTCTTTTTCCGAAGAGTTTGCACCTTATGGAAATAGACTTGACAGGAGTATTTATGACGGACTCAATTCAGGAGTGCTTAGGGCCAACAAAGTTGAAAGGAGATTATGTCAGCCATCAGTTTGTCAGCAGAACAGTCCGGGTACTATCACGTGGTTTCAAGAACATTCCCAAGTGTACTTACATGTTATGTAAAATTGCAGAAGAGGTTCGGTACCCCCACCAGTTGAAATACTGTTACAGATTTTTAGGAAAATATGGCTCTTGAATGAAGCTTGGGTCAAACATTGTGTTTTAAATGCAGACCTTATGATCTCAAAACCGTTTTTCGGAATCACCAAACGCTTGTCCATCCCCCAAAATTGTACCAGCTTCGCGTTGTCGAGAAAAATAAATAAAGCGACTCGGGGTCTGGTTATGTAAAGTTTTATTTACACTATATTTGGAATTTGCAAGATTATGGAGCTAACCTTTTGTAGCACCTTTGTCAGGTTATTCATGATAGAATCCTGATAGTTGTCCATTATGCCTAAGCATCTGTAGTATACACACAATCATGTTCCTAAATTCGGTGTTTACAGAGTTAATGGGAATTTATGTACGAGTCTGAGGTATCTTGAACTAGAGCAGGTCATGAGCTCTGTGGGATCAAACCTTTCTGTGAAACATATTGATAGACTAGTCCTGATTCGACCTTTTCCCTGCCAGTTGGCATAAAAAACAATTTCAAATCAAGCCCTTCAGGTTTGATCAAGTATTCAGTCAAAGGGGCGTACCAGGTCGGCCGTATTTGAGTCGCACCCACGGCTGGGTGAGGTCAGCGATAGCTGGACTAAGTCAGCCATTGTGGGGTCCGGCTGGTCTCCGGGCTGGGTCAGCTCAGAAACTGGGCCATTCCCCAGGCTGGGCCGGCTGGCTCCGTGGCTGGGATCGCCGCGACAGGTCGGTGACGGCGAGACCTGAGTTATGACCTGTTGGCGGGCCCCCGCCGCGCCGTCTGCTCTGCAGAGCCAGGGCGCGGCTCCTCCCCGCTGCGACGTCGCCGGGGAGCTGTCTCGTGCTGAGCAGGCGGGCCACGGCCAGGGAGGGAAACACTGCAATGGCGGCACACGGGCACTGCAGCTGCCGGGGTAGCTACACTGCTGTCTCGTGGCATGAGCCGACGGCGGTGCTCTCGCAGCACCTTAACGAGGCGCTGTTGCCATGAGGCGAGAATCAAGAGCAACGCACATTTCCACCGATCAATTTAGTTCTTCGTCTTACCTATACCTTTAGCTAAATGAAATATACGTGTGTATTTATGCATGCATTGGTCATTCTCCGTGCTAAAGCACTGTTGTTTGGTCGGTGGCACATTTTTCAGAATAAGTGAGAGGCCAGTATTAGGGCTTCTCTATCGACGTGTTGTCCTTTCCAGGATTTACCTATGTAGCATGCCCATCTGTTGACAAACCTCTTGTTTGGACTGCATCTAAATGAGGGTTGCCTCATTGTCCTGCCAGTCCCGAATCACTTTCCTAAAAATGAAAAATATACCCCCCCCCACTGTCAACTTCAATGCGTCATTCACCAGCTCAGGTATCACGGATAAATATAATTATTGCCTTCGACACAGTAAAGGTACCTGTGCACTCTAGCTCACCATTAACGTTAAGAACAGTGAGGAAACATGAACAATAAGGATATTTCACCTCAGCTTGAATTGCATTGGAATTTATGCTGGAAAATGAAAAAAATATGAGTAAATTTTGAGAACAGAATTGAATGAATGAAATGGACAGAAGAAACAAAGCACAATACGACGGGAGGTTTCGTATCCTGTTAAACAGAGTATTTTCTTAGTGATCCTCTTCTATACAACTTCTGAAAATCATAGCCAATGGAATGTATATACTCGAAAGTAGGTACTATCTGCATTATAGCGGTATTCCTTAAGCTTTAGATGACAGTTCAAAATTATATTGAAATGTATCAAACGATATAAGCTACCCAGTCTGTGGGAACACGCAACATGTTGTTACATTATATGGGAGCCAGAAAATGTATTTACGTATTTTCAACATTAAACACTCTACCAAGTTTGGGAGTGTTTTTTGTTTCTAACAACCAAAGCTTAAAAGGCATGTTTTTGGCACTTATCTGCAATTTTTGGTCCTTTTATTGTGATGAATGACCCTTAACTTGTCGCGTTTGGATTCATTTATCATTTTATTCGCCTTTGAGGAATGCCATGTAGTGCAGAAGAGGTATTCCCTTCACAAAGCTGAAGTTTTTGTCTGGGATTTGCAAATAATAAATCAGTTCACTTCATAAAATTACAGCCACATTACACACAAGAGAAATTTACAACCACAAGAGGAATTCTGCAGTTACTGGCGCAGATCCTTCAACAACTGAGCATATAACAATGGCGTTTCGCTTCCCATGAATAAGTGACGTATTAATAAAGAACATCATATCAGTATAGATACAAGAGGCATTGAAACTAAGTGAACGCAAGTTTTTCGCCCTATCATTTGTTTTTAGTAGAAAAACAGCACGGGCTTGTAAGTTTTTTACCTTTGAAACCTAAATACGACATAGCTCGGCGCAGGCTTCTCGTGAACATACCTTGTGTCAAACGTATCTTGTAAACTATTAATGAAACCCTTCTAAGCCGTTCCAATCCTGCTTTACCTGTGGAAACACGTCTTTATGATGGGGCATACAAAGAATCAAATCACGAAATTGAGCCCAGTAATGGCCCAATGCTTATTTTTCTTGATAGAAAAAGCCAGACTATGCTGGTTTTTGTCGAATGGTTCAACTCAATGTGCCGCAAGATATGTTCTATTTCTTTGTTGTTTGGTATTTTCAAAGATGGGCGCGTTTCATTGCCCATTTCACGTGTTTTTATATTCGTTCTGGCCATTAGCCCAATTTCCATATAGATTTACCGGATTCCAGAAATACCTGACGGCTTAAGTCATGGTGGAATCGAAATTACGTTACAATGTGATTGCCTTTTTCTGTTATCAAGGTCCTATACTTTCTCTTAGATGCATACGGTACCCATTCAGGTTAGCTGCTTAGTACCTGATATGTTATCATGTAATTTGCCTTCGTAATACACTCTATGCTAATCACCTCTTCTAGTCCATTGCCTACCATGGTTGAATTATGTACCATTTCTAGTTGTAAGCTGTTTGAATTTTCATCAGCTACCGTGTGGACATACCGCATGTGGCTCACAAGAAGTTCGGTAGTGGGTTGTTCTACCACCACTCTCGCCACAGCAATCAGCCCGGCTGACAGATACTTCTCTTCCATCCGCGGACAGCAAACCGATAGCCTCATCCATCACACTGCCGGTTAGGTGGGTAGCGTCGCCACGCTTGTTGATTCTCTCTATCTCCCGGTATGGCTGTGCCAACCCACCGTGTCTGTGATGGTTCCAGCTCCGCCCTACATTCCTCGCTGCCGCCGCCGCGCCGGCCATTTCCGGGTGTAGCTGCCGTCTCTGGTCATCCCATTAGCAGAGGTCCAGCCCCACCGGGCCGCTAATCAACGGAGCACTGGTGCTTTCTGCGTGCTGCTCCACACCGGCCGCAGTTCGCACCCGTCGCTCATAGTGATGACTTTACGCCTGGAAGCAGGAGTATGCTGCAAGTGTCACAAAAGCGATGTAAAACAACACGAGATGTATTCATGGACTTTAAAAGCGAGGGGACGAGTCCCATCCTGACTGATAAACCTGGACAGGACTTCCAACATAATTCTATGACTCGACCTGAGTCTTTGGGTTTTGTTTCTAGCTCCTGTGTGGACTTATCTAAATACTCTCAATAATTATAGAGCTAGTGAAACATCGCTTTCCACCTTGCCACTCGGTTATCAATAGTTCGGGGACCGCCTCCCCTCACTCTCACCCCCCGTGTAAGAATTCCGTGGTGACGCCTTTTGGTGTCAGGTCATGCAAAACCAAATTAGTGAACACCAGAAAATTGAATACGTTACTGAAAGCATTGAACCAAAGGCTTAAATACTTATTGTGCACTACCTACATGAGCCATGCCTAAATAAATCGAACTTGATTCGATTTTCCTTGCAAGTCTATAGCCTATCATATTGGCCTACAAGTTTTATCTGGGTAGATTTATTCATTTTTTCCAGTTTATCTTGGTGTACACATACCAAGCCTTCACGACAGACGATCTTTCACATATCAGTAATGCTTCGTCAGACACCATATTTTGCGACCGCTTTTTCCCACCCGTCCCAGGCCCTTACTGCCAGGAGCCTGAGCGTGATCTTTCCAGTCCTGCACCTATCCAGCACCGCCCAAAGCTGAGGCGTGTTGTCCTCCATCTACCCCTGTTCCTCCCTCACATCTTATCCGTCACGCAAGATACGTCTCTGAGAGCTCTGAGGCTGATCCGTCACGCAAGAGACGTCTCCGATAATTCTGAGGCTGACTCCCATGCGAGAGACGCCTCTGAGAATTCTGAGAGCGGTGTGCACTGTTTTGAGAATTATTGAGGTGCTGCTATACCACTGTGGCGATTGTGGGGTGGCGGCTCAACTCCTGACGGCTCTGGATGATGCTAGATTCCCAGAATCGTTGGCAGTGTTGCGTCATGGTACGACAGTCCGTTAGCTGTGAAACTGCTTCCTGGAATTTGCTTCATCGTAAAATATAACTGGTTGCATCAGTAAGGTGTAGCTTAAAAACGTTGGGCTTATCTGTTTTGTGGAAGCATTTGTTGTGGTTGTCTTGGCGTAACGGCAAAAAAAGTAAGTAGAAGATATATGACTGAACCGGGAAGTTGATACCCAGACAGGGAACAGTTAAAACGGTGTTTTGTGCCTGTGTCATGGTCTAGTTTCATTCTTTATCGAAGGTTATCTATGAACAAAATTTCCAGCATCACAATCTAAGTTTCCCGGTGGATTTCTAATCAGGGTCATCTCCAGTGAAAGATTACACAAAATCTCACGAAAACGAGCAATAGATAGGTTAGTAAGTTCTGGGCACACGCACAGCACTCAGCCAACTATTGCTGATTATACCAAAATTAAAAACGGCTTAGTAACGGCCTATAGCAACCACTACATAAGTCTCCATTATTCCACTGACATGGTATAGGTGAAGCTCATCGTCTGTGACTCCCCACTCCTGTGGTCCGCTGCGCGGCCGTATCCCCCTGCCCTGAGTGTTATCCCTGCCGGTCACCAGCGCAGTACTGCTGGCAATGCAGCCGGAGCCGGCGCAGCACTGCTGGCAATGCAGCCGGAGCCGGCGCAGCACTGCTGGCAATGCAGCCAGAGTCGGCGCAGCACTGCTGGCAATGCAGCCGGAGTCGGCGCAGTACTGCTTCAGCAGCGGCCGGAGTCGGCGCAGTACTGCTGGCAATGCAGCCGGAGTCGGCGCTGTACTGCTGGCAATGCGGCCGGAGCCGGCGCAGCACTGCTGGCAATGTGGCCGGAGTCGGTGCAGCACTGCTGGCAATGTGGCCGGAGCCAGCGCAATACTGCTGCAGTGGCGGCTGCCGCGGCCGGGACCCGTTACTGTCCATCAGCAGCGCTAACGGCGCCCTCTGCCGACGTCAGGCCACGACACAGGAGCCGCCTCTCACACCCGGCACCGCACAGTCCACTTATAGCTCTGACCGAGACAGGAGCTGCCCCTCACACCCGGCACCGCGCAGTCCACAAATAGCTCAAACCGGGACGTCCGGCACAGGAGCTGCCCCTCGGGCCTAATAGCGCACAGTCCACTTACTCAGACTGGGACGTCCGGCCACTACAGAGATACCCGGCTCTGTGCAGTCAACTTTTAGCTTAGACTCAGCTTGGAAGCTTGTTAACCCTTATTACAGGAACAGTGCTATTTTGATGAGAAGACTAGTCCATCAGTCAGAACTAAAATATGGATGAATGAAAAAACCTGATGAATGAAGTGCTGAGGTACCACAAACCCTAGTGCCACAAATCCATAGCTGCACAAAACGGGCATGGAGCAAAGGACAGTAGGACTCAAATGTAGGATATTTTCTCCAGGCGACACCGGATTGAGACTCGCCTGTTGACAAATACCGTCAGCTCCGGGTGGCGGTGGCGCTGCGGCGGGCTCGCGGCGGTGACAGCAGCGCTGGGGTGGAGGTCCACCGCGACACAGCGCTGCCCGGGGCGCCGGGAGCTGACGTCGGCTGCGGCCGAGGGTGGGAGCCCAACTGTTTTGCCGCCCGGCCGCGAGCAACGGGTGTCAAACCGGTGCTACAAATGTCCACTCTATTCCCGCAGTGGCTTTGTAAACCAGGTGACTGCTGCATGCTTCTCATCCAAATCACTGCGCGTCAAAGTGTGCGGTAAACAGCAAACAGATATACATTTCATTTTACGTATTGATTTTGCAACCTCTAAAATAAAATTTGGAGATTGTCTGGAACTCTCTTCAGGGAGGCCTTTCTCCTGAACATTTGAGCCCATCGCAGTATGGCATCTCGGCAATGGCCGGGTAAGCCGAAGCACACAGTTCTGCCCGCGCTCTCACCCGTTTCCCTCCCCCTCTCCACGTCAGGCATCGCAGCGGCGTTCCCTCGCTGACCCCGAGGTCACGCTGAGGTCACAGTCGGCGCCGGCAGGTCACGTGTCTAATGCGAGGCAACAGTCGCCGGCAGTGGTACTGACGCCAGCGCCGGATAAACGTCTAAACGGAGCTGTAACAGAGCCGGTTTCAGGGCGGCCCGAGACGTACGCTTCGCTCTCAGTTACGACCCGTGAGAGGAACCATAGATATATAGCCGGTGGTGACAGATGGACAGAGCGAGCTCCGGCGATGCTCGGCCCTGAAATTCAAGTATCGGACACGATGTTTTCCACCTTCTTCTTCAGAATACTTCCGGAATTTGGTATGAACCTTCAATGCTATAGATTTAACGAATGTGTCAGGCTGGTTGGAGCCTTGCTGGGTCTGGGTTTCCTTCCGCGGAGTTGTCATCACCAATTCTGCCGCGCGGCTGCACAGGCAGCAGGCGGCGAGGCTGCCACAGATGGAACGGGACGACCGAACGATGTCGGCCTGGGGCAACCCGCAGCGCGCCGCGTCTGGAGGCGTTTCCTGCGCGATGCGACCCCTGGCCAGCTTGCTGCGACTCCATCTGGGCCCGTGACGGCACCAGATGGGAGTGTCCGATCACTGACCTTGGCAGGTCACGCCCGAGAATGAAGCATACCCTAGTTCACTTGCTACCGGACAAAGAGAGGGTGGAATGTGATTCACTTTGTAGGTTCCGGCTATACGGATGTTCGTAATAGTTAAAACACTGTGTTTCATCGAGTCTCACAGACGATATTGCTATTTTTACATTTGATTATTCTTAGAGCACAGTCAGTTTGTGGCAAATTAAAACTATCTAATGGAGCTATTCTAAAATTCATCAAGGAGTCGTGTTTGAATGGCAGGTTGATATAGTTACGTTGATATCAATGACATTAATGCGCGCAGAAATGTTATGTAGTTATGATAATATTGATGCTACCCCACGTAGAAAGCTCTTTATAAATTAACCATGAGTGGCTCAGTCAAAACCGCTATGCCCCGATTTTGTGCATTTTAACAGAGAGTGTGTCGCCTCGTCTGTCTCCAGGTCGTGAACGTGCTGTACCAGGAGAACGACTGGGTGTACATCATCTCGGAGACGACCCAGCAGGAGGGCTTCATCCCACACTCCTACTGCGCACCACACGGCTCTCAGTTGGCTGACCTCGCGCTCAGCGTGAAGGTAGGTCCCCCGGCCGCCGCCACCTCCCCGAGCGCGAGCTCCGCTGATGTCACGCTGTGTGCTGATGGTGTTTTCACCTCATACCTTTTTGTACGGCTCGCTTCTTTGCGTTTCGCATGTTACATTAGAGCATTGGAGCTACGGATGATACTCATGGATGTTTTGTGACGTGAGAAATATTCAACACAATAGTAGCTTGATAACAAAGACGTAGAGATGATTATTTATATTGCAGACTTTAGATGTCATATAAAAGTCAGAGATCACTGGCGACTTTAGGTACCACTTTTGAGAAAGACTTAAAACAGCTCGATGAGAGTTCTCGATGTCGGTAACCGGTGGTACCCGCCGACGCGACAAACAGCTGGGTCGTGTCATATGTCAAGGCGAGGCGCTGCGGGGGTGCGGGGGTCTCAGCTGGTGGCGTCACGAATGAATACATCGACGGCACCACAGACTGGACACCGCGGTGGGGAGCCGTGCCGGGTCGGACGTGCCGAGCGCTTCCCAGCGACAACACACTGCCGCCGGACGGGGTCGCCAGTTGTTGATCCATGTCATTCAGACTTTCAAGGTCGACGCTGACTTATTCTTCTGGTATTGCTCAGGCATGTGTTACTTAGTCGAAGCCGATTCAAAAAGCAAGGCTCCAGAGATACCGATCAGTCGCCGCGCCTCTTTGTGACGTTTTCCCGACCTTGAGCACCACAAAGAGCCCTCGGAGCCAGGCGTTGGGTAATAGGTTAGCATTAAATCACTATTCAGAAGCGCAAAGGCAGCCACTATCGCGGGGCGGTGGGGATTAACTGGCCGATATTTACACTGGGCTTCTTTGACGGCGGAGTCGCACCACTGATGGAGGAGGGTCAGGGCGGTGGCAGACCACCCACGGCAGTGGGAGGCCGGTGGACCGAAAACGCGGCCCGTTATTGATAGCTGCCCGGCGTTATTGATTGCTGCTTTTCCTGCACTCCAGCGTGTGGAGAATCGTGGCACGTGCTAGCCAAACTTAGTACAGAAATACCGCCGGTCCGAGTTGACAGTTCGACCAAAACGGAGACTCAGTCTATGAATAACGGTCCTTCAAGGTCACGGCCTAAGTAAGAACCTGGTGCTGAATAGAGGAGACCAACACACTATTTCACACGTCGTGCAAAAACAAAAACCTCCTGCAAGAGGGTTTATAAGAAACTGTTATTTCCTTTCATTCCATTTTAAACGTGAACATGTTCATTTTCGACGCAAAGCCCGATCGCTTAACAGTAATTCTTAATCAATTTTTACGTGACAATCCCGAAAATCATTGTTCCCTCCAACTGGTTGTTGGTCTGCTGAATCTGTATCATGAATAATGTATTGAAATATCATTTTCCTAGTAGAGCCTAACTTTAACAGTTTTCCAGTCCTGAACAACATTAATTTTGTCCGCTTGCCACACGGTGGGTTTAGAAAGCTTGTCAGCGGCCATAAATACAGCCAGCCACCGGGTTTGTGAGTACCATGCATCTGGCGTCTAGCGTGTATAGCGTTCTGCGTCAACCCGTCTGTCTGCCGTCTGCCTTGTGCAACGGTCTGTTTCTGGCGTCTGACGTATGTGGATGTCTATACCTGACGTCTGACGGCTGGGCAGTCTGCTTCTGGCGTCTACCGTGTGCAGTAGTCTGTTTCTGACGCTTGACATGTATAGTAGTCCGGAGTCTGACGTCCGACGCTTGTGGGTATGTGTCTGACATCTGACGTGCGTGGGAATCTGTGTCTCATGTCTGACATATGTGGGGGTCTGCTTCGGACGTCTGACATGAGTGAGGGTCTGCATCGAGCGTCTGCGTGTGGGGCAGTCTGTGTCTGACGTCTGACATGTGGGGTCTGTGTCAGGAGTTCGACATGTATGTGGTCTATGTCTATGCCTGACGTCTGAAGTGTGTGCGGCGGCCCGGCAGAAAAAGCTGCCCCGCGAGCTAGCGTTGCCGGACGGCAGTGGGGCCGGGCCTGGAGGCGGCGGTGGCGGCGGCGGTGGCGGCGGCGGCGGCGGCGGCGAGACGGACCACAACACCACTGTCGGCAACGTCAGCACAGGTCAGACCTGAGCCGACGCCTGAGTGGTGGTGAGGCGAGGGTGTTCCCAAAGCAGAAAGTATGAGGTCGATTAGGATTCCTCCAGAATGATACTTCACTAGTTATGGTCCATGAAATAAGCCCATATTTTTAACATTCCCGACGTCTGGTATTTGTGGTAACCAAAAATTTGCAGACCTATGCGAGACTGCGTCTTTCTGCCTGAGAGCAGGTACACCACATCAACATATTTCCTGTTTGTTTAGGCTGTTCGAGAGATGTTAACGTCATCGACAGACGTGCATTCCGTAGTGGGCTACGAAGCTGATTTAAAGCATTGCATCGCAACAAAAAGCCGCGTGAATTTATATCGGTAGCAGCAATAAAAGAATCACCATAGCAGCATGGGCTGCAGCATATCTCTAGTGGCCAGCATTTCACTGTCGCCACTGGAAAAAGCTCTCCATGAACTCACATTTTTACCATCCACTAAATTGACCATATATTGTGCTTATTTACGTAATCGAGTCCTCTAAAGGGGACGAACTGGTCTAGTTTAGGATTTTTCAGTCACCGATGCATTATCGTACTTATATTCCGATGATAAAATGAAGACGACATTATTTCCGGTTACACGTTTTTTACTTAACTGCATTGTATTCAAACCTATTTGCTTAAATATCCAAATTTTGCCAGCACATGCTAAGTCATAGTCGATGAGTCCGTTTCCTTGGGACATAAATAATAATGATCAGTCCTCCAATGCCCTGTACACATACATTTAGACGTCAGATTTCAGTTTTCATCAGATTGGTATGGAAATGTTGATATGCACAGTCACATAGCCGAGGGCGATCAACTGAATGAGCTTCGTTGGTCGCGGTTTCCATACGCCATACCAAGTATAATGCGAGGCTTTGATAACTTTGACTGCATTGATCATAGTCTCCCCTTTAGTATTTGACTATGATGCTTCAATCCACACGCGACTGGCTCAGGTAATATTCTATGAGGTCTTTGCGTTTCTTTTTTATTCAGCAGTGGTGATATCATATTATGAGTGTTCTGAGAACACAAGTCTTGCTAGTGAATATACCAAATAAGTCAAACACTGGAAAGGGATGCGTACCACCCATGAGTCCCTTTCCATCAGGGTGAGAGCTGGCGACGCCATATGACCTGAGAGTCGACACGTCATATATCGACAATCCACTATCGATCTAGTAAAAACCCTTCAGCACAGATTCAAAACCGATCCGGATGAAGATATTGGTGCTATTGGATCTTGGTCTGACCGATTTTCCACGAGACTCCTGAAGCCGTATACAAGTCAATCCCACCCAGTGTCGTTTCATCCCCTTCGGCTCATCAGTTTCACATTGGGCAGGCAGCAAGACATTGAGACACCGCAGCTCTGTAACCGTTCTGCCAGTAACATTAGACTTTCCCCGTAATTATTCATCGTCTGGGGCGACCCCTGACCCGGGCCTTGGCGTGCCGCCTCTCGCGACGATGAAAGCGCTCCGGCAGCGCGCCATCTGCCAAAGATCGTGGTTCCAAAAGCCTGCGGAGGATGTGAGGAACGCTGGGAAAACTAAGGTGGTTGGCGCTTGCTCAAAAACAAGTATTCCACAAATATGCCTCATTCAAACCAGTGGTAAAGGCTGCAACAGCTGGTATTCCTGTGTTGGATAATTCATTCTGGAAAGACTGACGGCAACTTTGACACCACCTTTTCATCCAACCAGCAAACAGCGACAGATGGAGTCTGCTTTACTGATTAAACAGCCGTGTGATGAAAATGCTAATACTGTTTATAACGCTGATGGTGTTTGGTAGCGCGATACCTCAGAGGTCCTTGTACTGGTTAGCTCATCCGTTGAAGGACATCAGTTGGTCTCGCGAAATCAGAAATCCGATAGATCTTTTCCCGAACAGCTCACTGATGCGTCTAGGTACAAGATGTTTATTTGAGTTGCGTGATTGCTGCTTTTTATTAAGATTTGTGTATTTTAGGCTAGTTTTGTCAACCTGATACCACGTAAGGGGTAATTTCTGACCCCACTTTTGGTTTTTTGCGAGTTAATCGAAGCGATGGTAAGTAGAGATACGTTGCCTTGCGTGCTTGTCAGGTGCTGAATTTTAACACTTTTGGCCAGTGTCTGGCGTCAGGTCAGGTAAATATGTTTTCACGCCATTGCTAAACCAGTGTAAGGCTATTTTATTCCTGTGAAACAAGGTCGACCAGACCAGGGAGAAGCACACCTTTTAGAAGAGCAAGGTCAAGTTTCTAAACACTTCGAAAGTTCTTGGAAATAAAACCAATGAGCCGCAAGATATATTATGCTCCGATCAATAATGCTTCCAGGGGTAATAAAATAGCATCAAAGTTTCATTTCAATACGTTTGTGTCTAAAAATTGCAAGATTAAGAAACAGCAATAATTTTGATATCATAGTGACCAGCATGATAGTAGAATTCATATAAGTAACGCAACATTGAAATGATTCAAGGCCACTGTGAGATCTTAGAAAATCACACACCATTCATCTCCTTTGGTCAAGCCGACACACAGTGATGTCCTTGACTTTTTTCCAATGTCTGACGGTGTCCGAGTTATAAGGAATTGCGTAATTCGGCCTAAAATTGACCCACTTGGTCCCCTGTGACGTTACAGCTCAAGGAATATGCTTCAAACTAGGTATAAGAGCAGAACACGGTATGATAGATACAATGTTTTTTTCGTACCACCACACCTTCCCGAGATGGTGGGGAAAGGTCAGAAATGAGCCCTGCCCAGACGGACGTGGGTGCAGAAAGAGCCCAGGTGTTAACATGCTAATGTTCAAGATATTCCTGACTGAGACATGGTGGGAGCAACGTGTGTGCTGTTCATGGGTTACCCACAAGTTTTTGTATGGGCGCAGCAAACAAACTAACTGCTCCCTGTAGGTCTTTGTGGACGTGAAAATAGCATTTCTCGCAAATATTTTGCCTTAGGTGAGGACTCTAGGTATCTCTTTGAACGCGCTTGGATATTTCTAATCAAAGGCCAGACGATCAACATTTTTATATTATGCCTTATCAGATCAAGAACTCTGAGGAAGAGCTATAGTGGTCTAGAAGGTAACATTAAAGTTGTATTTAATTTTACTTTTTGCTTTATGATGTGTGTTTTACAGCTTGTTCCAAATTTATTTCATCATTGCTGACCAGCTCATATATAGTGGACATGTGGCTTATGGCTTGTTAATCTCCGCATACCAATATATTCAGATAGATATAAATATAACGCATATGATTTATTACAAAAATATCATTTTCTTCAAAAGATACACCTTATCTGGCATAATGATGAGACTTATTATTCTACTCAGAAAGAAAATCCGCCGAGCCATGTAAAGTTAAGATGGACATGTAACTTAGCAACTAGCTTAGATATTTGAATATTGCTGAAGAGTGCCACACATAGAGGAGGTCCGTGCAAGAGTACGCACTTAACTTTTTTAAGGCTTTCACTTTTCTCCTACATGTCTAACAGCTTAACCCGCGCCCCACCGGGGGTCCGGCGCCACCTTCGCCCCACCGGGGGCCATCGATGGCCCCCCCTCTAACTCCGAAAATATGGGCGTTAGCGCAATTCTGCAAAGTGCAATAGAAAGCTCGCGTGAATTCAGTAAGAAATTACTTCGCATGTTTTAGTGCTCAGGTCAATGGTTTGACCTCCAGAGGTCAAATTAGGTCAAGATCGGCTATTTTCACTCAAATATGCAATGATTAAGCAAACTGGGCATAACTCTTATGTCATTAGAGCTATTGAGGCCTGGTAAAGTACATTTGATAGCAAATTGCCTGTACTTTTTCCGCTATGTGGAACGTAAAGACCTCCCGCCAGTGGTTTGACCGCCAGAGGTCACCTCGTGACCTAATATGACCTGAGGTCACGAAAGGTCAAAAAGTGACCTTGCCGTATATAAAATGAAAGCCAGTGACAAGAAAAATACGATGGTGTTTGTTTCACCGCTCTAGCTTAATTAGGTCAAAAGTTATTGTCAAAATACTGTTTTTGACCTCCGGTGACCTTGGATGACCTTGGAAAAGTCAAAGGGCAAATATGACCCCTGGGATCCGTGAAAGGGTGTCCAAAAACGTTGTTCTGAGCAGTCTGAGTATTTGCAATCATTTTTGTGGCTTTTATATCATGAAATAGCTTTTCCCCATGCTTTTCCAATGGGAGAGGTCGCCTCGTGACCTGACCTCAGGGCACGAAATCGAAAAATCCCGGATATACACCTTGTAGACCCTGGAGGGGTCATGAAGTGTAGGAAGTTTCAAATCGATCGACTTTGAAATGTAGCTCTTACAGAGCTCTAAAGTTGAAGTGAGGTGACCTTGGTTGACCTCGTCTGGTGACCTGACCTTGGGTGACCCAGGGTAAAAAATATCAGGGAGGATGGGAAAATGATGCAGTGAGAGGTAGAGCCCTCAACCGCGGTGCTGCGCCTCGTCGTTTTTCTGCTATCCCGGAAAAACCTTAGGGGGGCCATCGATGCCCCCCCGTGGGGCGAGGGTTAAGTTGTTATATGGATGTGTAGCCTGAAGAATTGTCTGTGTATGGTACATGTTTTGACTCGATGGCTCTGAAAGGAACTCGCCACGAGCCCATCAAAAATAAAGTCACGTGCGTACTCTTGCCGGAGTGGGTCGGTAAGAGTACGCAAAAGAGGAGGCTGGAGTACGCATTGATGCCCCGCTGTGCTTTAGGTGCATAGGCCCTGTCGCGAAGTTTTTTGTCGCCAAAGTAGGCGATTGTATGATTTTGTATCGTTCTGAATATACAAGAATTATGTTGCAACGTTTCGTTTTCCAAATATGAATTACGGAGTCTGTCCCGAGCGAAAATTAAATTTTCCTATCTCCTAAGAATGCACACTCTTGCACAATGGCCTACTACGCACTCTTGCCGGACATGCTCCTTTGGAAAGAAAGTCTTCATTAAGATGTTGGCAGGCGTTTTAGCGTGAGCCCCAGTCCTGCAGCTCAGTCCCAGCTCAGCTTTCGTGCTGATGACAGACCGTAATACAATAATTTTGATAATAGAGGCATGGTCTACAAGTTTACCTAGTTAAGAAACATTACATCAAGGGTGCCCAGAAACTTATTTTGCTCTGTACTCCCGCAGAAAGAACAGGAGCACGTTGAATTTTTTTGTGCAAGCCAGGCAGTGGCCTTGCTATATTGTACCAGTGCACTGGTACAATTCAATACACGGTTTTTGCCACGCAGCCTCACCATTCCTGGGCTTCCTCTGCGCCGCTATTTTTTAAGGTTCTGAATAGATTTGATTCCAGTAAAGTAAAAATCATGGAAAGCCAGACAGAACTAACTTACTGCCTTAAAATCCTTCAACACGTGCCCCACTGGGGTCCCTGGCATGACGCGCCCCGCTGGGGGCGAATTTCGGCCCCCCTCTCCGTATCTCATTTCCCAGGAAAGCTAGAGAAAAACTATGAAGGGTGTTTGAAAGCTCTTGACGAGACGAAGAGAAATTATAAGAAGTATTTTTATGTCAGGTCAATATTGAGGTCAGCATAGGTCAAATAAGGTCCCATAGGCTTACAACAGTGCAGTGTACGTTTCCCCCTCAATATTTTTACCCAGTAAAGCTAGAGCAAATGTTTATGCACCATTGGATTTTTTTCATTTTGGCGAATCAAATGATGTATAATGTAACCTTGCTAGGTCAAATTGTGAGAATGACCTGATATCGAGCTAGGTCAAGGTCATAGGGTGACCTGGTATGGTCATGTTGCATATAAATTGACTCGCCGTGACAATAAAAGCACGGTGCAAGCAAAATGGGAGCTTTATCTCAATTCAGTGAGAAGTTATTGGCAAAACAATCACTGTATGCTCCTGTGACTTGGCATGACCTTTGAGAGGTCAGATGGTCAAAAACTCAACTTTGTGGTCAAGATCGTGGCAATAATACACCATTCGAGCATTTTCAGTTTTATCTATCACGTATTTACCGAAAACGAGCCCTTTCTATTTTTCTCCATAGACCTATCATGGCGTGACCAAAAAATTGACCCCACCTTAGGTCAACAATATCAAAATTCCGAGATAACAAATTTGTAGACCTTAATGACCTCATCATATTGTGTAAGTTTCAAACTGATCAGTCGGCTGATGCTCCTTGGGCGCCGCTTCAAACTCGTAAATTTAGGTTTTGAGGTCGGGTCGCTTGACCTTGGATAGCTCCTTGATCTGATGTCACCTGACCTAAAAATTGGTGGGCTACGTAAAATTAATCAGGGATAAGGTACTGTGAGATTTGTTGGTCTGCGTTTCTTCGTTTTTGCGTTATCTGGAAAAACCAGGAGGGGGTGAGTTTCGCCCCCTCCCCAGTGGGGCGCGTGTTAACATATTTTGTTCATCACAATACACAAGCATACCGCACTGGAATCAACTGTGTCGGAGCATTCAGCTTGTCGTATAACTTAGCGTTGTCAGTCGAGTTCTGCTAAGACCTCAGAGAGGTCTACAAAAACTGAAAGCCCCGATATGTTGTATTTGTGTGAAATGCACGTATATCTGCTTATGACATTTTTTATCCCACAGCCTCTCTGTTAAATTCTTGTAAGAATATTATATCTTGTTTCAGCCAAGAAATACAAAGAGAACCACCAAACAAAAGAGCTGAATATACAGCGGAAAAATAGTTTGAATACTGCCAGCATTGGGTGATGAACAATATGCGACAACTGAACTGTAGTGGTTGAGGATTCAAGTTCTGGCTGGCACTCCATTTACCGGGTGCCACTTACAGGTCATACTGTGTTCAGTGCCCAAATATGCGCCTTTACCAATCTGGCATTCCATCTAGCTGGTGCCACCCCGTTTGTCTTCTGTGTGCCTATTGTATACTAGCAGATGTGCTATTGCTCTTTTTATCGATACTTAAAATTGCACAGCAGCAGCTTTTGAAACAAAGTCAATTGTACCTTATTAGGTATACAATGTTATGATAATTTTGATGCGACTATCACATTTCTTCAACAATATACGTCGTCGGGATTTTGCGGGCATTTAGTTGACAATGAATTGGTGGGTTTCCCAGCTTAGCGTGTACCTGGGGAGGTCGTTTTCAGTAAATACGGACCAAATCCTATCCTCATTCTTCGTAGCCAGCTCATCATGGAGTTGAAGCGAGTGAGAGACTCGATACGTGCAGCCTTTTTTTTGTTTGCTTTAACCAGTGAGTCGGCACCAACCGGGTATATAACTATGCACTGTTGCATATCAAATACAAGATCACGGTTCTGAGAACACAACTGTTTCAACAGAATCCACTTGTATCATGGATTTGTAATCACCGGTAAAAGCTAAAATTTACCAAAGTGGAAACTAAGAAAAGTCCCATGACGAGCTTATATGGAAGTCTATATTTTTGGCATCAGCTCATTCTCAGCTTTCGAACGATGTATGTCTTGTCCTTTGAGGTGACAGACTCGTTCCGGTTAACCGTGCGTTACGTTGTTTCTCAGTTCTAGTAGTCCCATCCTCACGAATTTGGCTGACTGGGTGTTTTCCCTTCAGACCGAAATGGTGCGGAGACCTCGGACGCCGAGAGTTTTCCAGAGCCGGGCGGCGGGGGGCAGCGGGGTCCGGCCGGCGGGGACCGGCCGCCCCCGACGTACACCCCTTCTTCAAGGCGAGTGCCGCTCCTGCCTCAATGGCACACTGTCAACTGAGCTGGTGGCGGAGGATGTTGGATTTAGCTACAAGAAGCTGTTCTGTCCTGCGAGAAAACTGATCATGCACAGTTAATTGTTAGACATAACTGTTGATGTATGCTGTTGTTGGTTTTAACTTGTCTAGTTTTAGCTTTTTCTAGCTTCTAGGTGTTAAAACGGGCCGGTACGGGTACCCCCACGCCCTCCCCCGCCTAACCATGCAAGTGCGTATTTCAGCTCCACACATTATGTAGGTAATGGATTCAAGTTAGTTTCTTTGTCAGCATATGGCTTGCCTGTGTTTATTTTAACAACGATTCAAGCATTGTGCTAGAAGTGCATGATGCATCTGATCACTCGACACTGATACTATATCCAAATATCCTCAGCTAACCGAGCGTCCATTCTCAGGACCCCGCGGGTCGGTACATTGTGCTCTACACCTTCATCTCCCGCGACGAAAACGACGTCTCGGTGGAGAGAGGCGAGTTCGTCACCGTGCTCAACAAGGAGGACCCTGACTGGTGAGATGTCTGCTCTGTCTGTGCCTTCCCTCTGCCCCGTCTCTTGTTATCAAACGAATCAAAGATGGACTGACTTGTGCTGGAGCTGTTCATCAGTTTTCTTGTGGTAACATCGTCACCGTGATATTTATTTTATAAGCTGTTCACATTATCTGGTGCTTTACTAGGGTTTTTTCCATATTCTGTTCATTTTATCTATTTATTCTCGCCCCAGGGCATCAACTCAGTTTCTAGGACTCCTTGGGGGAGACATGGGTCTGCGCGATACATTATATATACCTTGACCTATTGCTTGAGGATTGAACTTGATGATGGACGTAGACTACTGACCGCACAACGATAGTGTATACTTTACTTTTTATTTTTAGGACTCCTTGGGGGAGAAATGGGTCTGCGTGATATATTTACATATGCCTACTTATTGCTTGAGGATTGAACTTGGTGATGGACGCAGACTACTGACCGCATAACGATAGTGTATACTTTACTTTTTATTTTTAGGACTCCTTGGGGGAGAAATGGGTCTGCGTGATATATTTACATATGCCTACTTATTGCTTGAGGATTGAACTTGGTGATGGACGTAGACTACTGACCGCACAACGATAGTGTATACTTTACTTTTTATTTTTAGGACTCCTTGGGGGAGAAATGGGTCTGCGTGATATATTTACATATATTCCTATCAAATTATCTGCTAAAATCTGTGGTCTTACCATTGAGCTCCTTTGGCCAGTTCCCGCGCCAACCATCAACTAACTCCTCACGCATCAGCACAAGTAACAGGTCTTCATGAATCTGCTACTTGTCTCCTGATCGCAATAGGTTTTACTCTGATAACTTTGTAAATATAGTTTTGTATTTCCGACAAGCGGCCATTTTTGCAACTACACAGCAATCACGCACACATAGTTACTATGCACACGGCCGAGTTTTCACTTTGTCGTACCCTTTGTGGGACAATCGTGTTTGCACAATCCCTGTCGCATGCCCACCTCATAGTTTTGCGAGGCAAACCCGATTTCTCGGGCCCAGTGGAACAGAGGACTGATCCGGTGATACGTGGAGAGCCCTCGGTCGGTGCAACCGTACCGGTGGATCAGTGTAAAGGCCGAGCAAGCCCGTACGCCCAATAACGGGGATGCCAGTTGGTAAGAGTAGCTCCTGTGTCAAGGTGAACACTGCTAAGTTTACTGCCATCTCCTGGGTAGGAGGCAGTCGATTAAAAGACTGTCAGAGGTCCGTTTCGATCCCGAAACTCCCACGCTCAACTGTGGCACCCAAACCAGCTGCACCACGCAGTGGTTCTCGTCACTGATGCCGGTCTGAATTTCAAATGCCATAGTCCTTGTGTGGGCTTTTCCAGTTCTTATCAGTACTTGCTGTCTTTGCAACTTTCTTCCGATAGCTACTGTGCTTTTACCGTGAGCTAAACTTGACACATCAGGCTGACTCCGTCCTCCTCTTGCAGTCTCCCATATTATGCCTGTCCGCTCTTTCTAATTTGTTTATGTTCCATCATGCAGTCACCAGGAGAGTGAAGCTAAGCCTCGTTAGCGTCATGTTCTCCGTTGCAGTCCCATGATTCGGGAGTTTCCCGTCCTATTCGAGATAGCATGTCATGTCAGGTTTTTTACAGACGTGAGTAAAATGGTTGATGGAATTCGATTTGATTGTACAAGTCGATTGACGACGAGAATGGCGGATCGATAGATCCAGATTACGGTTAAAATATTTTGTTACCAGGATTACAGGTCGTAATAATATTACAAGAGAACCCGGAAATTGAAAATGAAAGTTGATTGCTATTTCGTACCAATGGGTACGAACGCATTTTGAACGCATTTTGTCGGTCATGCATGACCAACAAAATGCGTTCTTCGTTATAGCTCAACAATGCTTGAAAGACTCTTGGTCCGTGGTAGAGAGCTTATTTTAAGTGATTAGAAGAGCTTCAGAGCTCATTCAAAACGAAACTTGAAATCAGCAAAAAGGAGGAATTATGTTGCAGAGGACTGTGGCTGACAACACAATTACTCAATAAAGTAGGGGCGCAGCCAAGGGGGGCAGCCGGGACAGCCGCCCCTCCCCCTGAAGGCCCGAAGAGCCCTCCTGAGGACACGATTTTGTAACAAGCAGGGCACTTTTTACTCATCAGTGCCCTTTTGGCGCTGTCGTAGGGGCCCTTTTCGACTCCGCTGCCCCCCTGAGCGAAATCCTGGCTACGCCCCTGCAATAGTCACATTATGTTCTGCACCTCTCTCTCCGCTGAACATCTACCTCACATCTGCATCGTCCCTCCGCTCAGGAGGCTCGTGCACGCCCGTGTCCTCCCTGGCCAGCATTTCCAGTCCTGCACTCTATCCAGCTCGGCCTCGTTCTATCTGCAAGAATGCCCTGATGATGAGGTTCCAGGCTGGAAATACCTTTTTGTAATTTTGAGGGAATTTTTGTTACATTGCACTTTTCATGCGCTCCTCCCCGACTGAAGAAATTATGGGTATTTGACCAGTTTAACACGCTGTCAATCAACTTTTCCATAGGACGGATAAAAATAATAGATTTCCACCTCTGTAAGAAGTATTTTCCTTTGCATGATAAGGTCAAAATCCCATGGTTAGTAGGTCCTAGCCACTCTTGTTTTTTTGCGTGGGAATGACAGCGGAGAAATCGTGCAAGCCTATATCTATATGCCCTGTTCGACAGGTTTTGGATCGAGCGCTCGGACGGACAGGAGGGTTTCGTGCCGTCGGCGTTCGTCTACCCAGCGGACGTTCTGCCCGGGGAGGCGTTCTGGTCGCGCACGGCCACAGACCCGGCGCGCAGCAAGCGCAGCCCCGCTGGTACGTCTCAGCTGCGGCCGAGAGCTGATGCTCTCCAGTTTCAGTCAAATTTTATTTCTCAGAAGCGAGGAGCTGTTCGGGTAGATCCATTGTTTAAACAGAGTAAGTGCCTGTTTGACCCTGAAATCTCAAGGCCATGAGCCCACCCAGAATTACGCTCCGTCAGTACTCGAACACCCTCTGTCGTTGATTGCTGGGGCTAGAGAACCTATCGGTATCGGCAGTGATGTTGCAAGTCTCCTGTGCCTCTCAGTGCTGCTGATCCAGCCCCAACGTGCACGATCCAATGTCCCATGTCCGGTCCAACGTGCACGATCCAATGTCCCATGTCCGGTCCAACGTGCACGATCCAATGTCCCATGGCCAGTCCAACGTGCACGATCCAATGTCCGATGTCCGGTTCAACGTGCACGATCCAATGTCCCCAGAGACGGCGGATTCCATTTTCGAGAAGTGGTGCAAGATTTTCTGGAGGGGGCGCCTTCCTCCCCAGGGGGCGCCATCATCTCTTGGGGGCGCCTTTGCTATCCAATGGCGTTCTGCAGAAACTCTTTGGACTCGGCGTGCGAGGCCACTTGGGGTGGTTTATTTCTAAAATTCCGAAAAATAGGTATTTTAGATTTCGCGTAAACTCAGTCGTATCGGATTGGCATCAGCAACAGAGTAGCATAGCCCAGGATTCTGCGATATTCATAGCCTTGTTTGCAGTTATGACCAATGATATTTCAGACACTTCCCGCAAACATACGTCACGTGTTTTTCGTTGAAGACTTCACAATATGTGTGACAGTGTCTACTACAGCAGCTGCGCAGAGGCGGCTGCAGCTTGGCCTTGACATATTGCAGCAATGGATCACACGCAATGGACTGAAATTTTCAAGTTCAAAGACATAGTGCATGCACTTTTATAATAGGCATTGAGACTGAATACCCGATTTTGTAAATTCGCGGAAATCCGAGCGACGTTGTAGCAGAAACCAGATTTATCAGGCTCACACTCGATAAGCTCTCATATGTGCCACACCTGAAGGATTTCCGCAAAAAAATGTTTCGATACGCTGAAAATACTGAAGGTGTTGACGAGGATGAGATACCGTGCAGATAGAGAAATGTTTCTCATGCTATACACGTTATACGCTTATCGCCTATATATGCGTTATGCGTACGTTATACGCTCATTGTTTTACGCTACGTTATAAGCTTCTTATGCTGTATAGATCACTTATTCGTCCGAAGATCGAGTACGGCTGTGTCAGAGCCGCATGACGAAATCCATGGAGCGAAGCGGATTGAGATTTCTCAAGAGGCTCTATTCTGGCCGTTTGGCGGTTCTGACAGTTGATACCAGGGCTCTGCAATTGTGTAGGGTGATTGCCCTTTTACGCTAGACGCCCAAACTAAGGCCCCCGAATTTAAATTCAAAATAGTTTTTGAGAAATTTTGGAACAAATGTTTTCAATTTTGCATTTTTATCATTTTTATTTCTTAAGCGACGAACTTGAAATTTGCCTCCTTTTGAATAAGCAACAAGGTCACCTAAGAAAAAAGTTCGAACTGGTCCGACAATATTTATTACGCCAAAATGCAGTATTTCTAGTACAAGCAAAAAAGATATTGAAATTTGACAGCCGACTTGTAAGCTCGAAATGTCAGAAGGCACGCTTCAGTTAGTTTAAAGACAGCCATGTGGAGGCAGCTACGTCAATTTTCTTGTGCTTAGGCATAGTTTCCAGTGGAAAACGTAAAATTCTGACCTAGTTTTTGCCATTTTGCCGGAGGACTACATTTTTGCTCATTTCATTTAAATCTTAATCTCTCGCGATCTAATGCGCCGATTTGACTTTTCATTTCAAATAATGAAAGAACGTTGCTTCCGCCTGATAATATTCGGAGATGGATATCGTGATAGTAAAATTCATTGTCTTATATGTATAAATATAATTTTAGTAGAAAACATTTTATTTGCAGCTTTTCGGTTCAGAGCACATGTCATTCACAAGCTCAGAATTGACATGGCTGAATAGGAAAATTAATTGCAGTCATTCAATTCATTTACACTACCCACTTATCTCCAACGGCTTTCGAGTAATTCGTCCGAAAGGGTATTTCAAGGAGCTAAATTTCTCGGGACATGTTTGCTTCTCACCATGGTTTCAAGTCCTCAAATGAATGGAAGTGGATGCAATTTGGCATAAAGCTAGCTTAGGGTCCTGGGTCGCCGATACAAGTGATTCTAGGCGAATCTAATGTTTGGTTCGTCTTCCAGAAGCAGCTTTATACCATGCCTTTTCTGTACGAACACAACACCCGGCGCCACGATCACGGCATCGTTTTGATTGCGTGATACCGGCCAGTGATCTCCTGACGGGTCACCGGTGTAGGGTTAGTGGGAGTCGGTACAGTGTGGCGCAGTGGTCTAGTGGTTAGAGGTCCTGTCTCGTGATGAGGGGTGCGCGGGTCGAATCCGGGGTTGACTGCGGGATATTTACTATTTATTTCAAATAAAAGAATGATGGCACTGACCTACAGGCTTATGAAGAGATACATTGAGAATGAAATATAGTTGATTTCAGCACATTGTCATGCGGCTCTCCTGCGCCGGTGGGGGTTATCCCAGGTCGCAGACCGGGCTTGCGTGTGAGGCCACTCCTTAGTCTGCGAAAAAGATTATCGATATGTCCGTCATCTCGCTATCAGAATGGTAACAGGAGCGTTCCAAGCTTCACCCATAATAAGCATGCTAGTGGAAATTAGTGAAATACCGCTACAAATGCGCAGTAAGATACTCGCTTTGCATTAAGCCATTAAAAGGAATGTGGCACCTTTAGAACGTGATTTTAACTGAGATAGCCAAGTTGTAAAGCAAATCGGAAAACCAGGTGCTCTATATATCATTTGTCTTGGAACTCGATTTTTCCGTAGAAAAAAACTAAAACCTACCCGAAATGTACCTCTCATGTACCTCTCGCCAGGCGGCCATTGTTGTGAGCTGCTGGTGTGACGACATATGCTGACATCACGATGAGCATCAGCCAATCGAAGCCCTCGAAGTGTTTCGAGTATGGTAGTGGTTACCAGATCATGACATCATCCAGAGGCAGATATTTATTCATTTTTCTAGAGGAGTATTTTAAAAATAAAAGCATTGAGCTTGTTGTACATTTTTCAGAGAAATCATGAGTGGTTTCATTATTTTCGGCTAAAAGTACGCCTAATTACACAAAATTCCAGGATTTTACCAAGGTGCCACGTTCCCTTTAAAATGAGTCACCAACACGCCCCACATACCAAACATTTTTTTTTGGCGACGCCTACCTCAGTCAGATAGACAGTGGCTCGCGTTTTGCAACCCGTCACCAGGGATTGAGAGTCTGTGCCTGGCTGGCACAGGCTGGTATCGACAGCAATCTCGTCGAACCACATGAAGCAGCTGTTATTGAACCATAGCTCATCTCGACAGTTAACACGAACACAGCCTACGCCAACAAAGCAAAAATTTGCCTCCTGAACCGACGCGCCAGTATTTTATGAACTTGCTTGCGGAGCCGTTAAAAAAACCATGTCTGTTTCTATATAGACGGTTGCAAAAGAAAGTGACAATGGCACAGGGCGTGCATTTGTTGGTGACGATGTTGAGAAGTTTTCTAGTTTGCCTTACGAAGGATCCATTTTTACTTCAGAGCTGTACTCCATTTTTTTGCTGTTTGGACCAGGTGTCTAAGCTGATGGTGAGGAAGTTTGCGATTTTTACCGATTCGCTGTCTTATCTGCAGACATTGAAGCATTTTATTTCTATAATGCGTCGTCACCTTGGCAGGCCATGCTGAAGATGACTGGATCTTCTGTGTGCACTGATTAGTCCAGTAGGAAGACACAGGCAGTTTGGATGGCTACCATCTCAGCCTGAAAACTCGAGCAGAGCGAGCCTGCTGGTCGCCTGAGCTCATGCTGGGCTCTGTCTGGTGACTCGATGAAGACCCAGCTCCCCCGCTCGTGACCCCTCCGTGCACTGACCCGTCGGTCCACACCCATGTGGCACATTGAGTCAGGGAAGCGAGGTGGGGGAGAGCTACTCGCTTCTTCCGGACAGGTGGCGCTCCTGATGTCAGTGGGCCCACGTCTAGTTGAAATGTGACTCACTCTCCTGATACCCACAGTGGAAGACGTCGAGGAAGGAAAGACTCGATGGGGGAGGGAGATACCTGCTTGATCCCACATGTCTTTGCCCACCTGCCGCCACCCAGTCACCGAGGAGAGTCGAGAGGGCGCTGTCGCCTCCGCACGTCTTCACAGAGGGTCTTCAGGCGGCAGGGTATGGAATTTCACCAGCAGTCGGGTCGCGAGTACCCTCCTTCTGGCCACTACGCGGGGAGTCTTAACTCGGCTGGGAGTGGAGTGGGTGCATCCTGTGATGATACGCGCCGACGCTCTCATTTTGCGTTCCAGCAGCTCGACATGAAATGGCGGTGTGGCGTGGAGCCACGCTGCGGCCGCTTACTCCATCGCTCCTCTCACGTAGCCAGTAGCGACGGTTCGGAGGTGCTGTTCGTGCAGCCCCCAGTTGCAGCCGGACAGTTGACGTAGGTGGGAGATGCGGAGATGCGGGGGTGGACCTTCTCCCACAGTCTCTTACAGTGTGGACCGAAATGGAGGAGCCGATCGATGGTGACGCCAAGTAGCTGTAGGGTGTCTCCAGCAGTGACAGACTTCCCGTCGACCTTAAAATTGAAGGGATCGGCGTCTCTGGCCCACTGGGACATCACCAGTACTTGGATCTTGGCTCCTGATACCACCATTTTGTGCTGTCGGGTCCAGGGATGCGGAGCCGGAGCCGGAGCCGGAGCCGGAGCCGGTCGGAGCCGACCATTCTGCCCGGAGCCGGAGCCGGAGCCGGAGTCGCCGAAACACTTTTGATCGGAGCCGGAGCCGGAGCCGGAGCCGTCAGAAAGGGTCCGGCTCCGGCTCCTAAAGAGCTCTAAAATTACCAAAAATCAAACATGAAATGGTCACATTTTACCTCGTGAGATGTCGCAAGGAAACACCGTTATTCACCTGAAATATTACATTTTCTCAATATGTTAAGTATATCGAGATTAGTGAAATATTGCAACTAGGGTGTTCCGAAGACGGTTTCACTCTCGGGCAGGTGATGCGCCCCGGAAATTTAGCATGGGCAGAAATTGACAACAAATGAAAGCATTGGCGGACACTGGCGGATCCATGGGGAGAGCAAAAAGGGCATTTGGCCCCCAAACTGCCCAATATTTGGCGATTTTCTTAAAAAACCATATGTTTTTCACGATTTACCCCATACTGTCGGCCTGCATCCGCCCCTGTTGACAGACGCCGGGGGATGCCATTCCGGTCATGCCCCCCCCAAAGCCCTGCAAGGGGGGCAGACTATCTTTTGGCCCCCAAAGGCCGAAGAAATTGTTTGAAAAAGGTGTTTACACTAGGTCTGTCGAGCAATAAAATCTTTGCTCCCACATCCCCCCCCCCAGGAGAGCTATCATGTACTCTGAGAAGTAGTTTATACTAGGCCTGTCGAGAACCCAGGGCAAAAGGCGCAGAAAACAGCATCCCCGTCACTCGATGCGGCATTAGCCGACTTCAAAAACCTGGGTCGCCTAAAAAGGGCGACCGTATGCGACATCTTAGATAGATATCCAGCCATCATCCAGCGGGCTAGCCTGGTAATGGCCGCGCTACCAGTTACACAGGTGTCCGTGGAAAGGTTGTTCTCCGCGATGAAGCTACTGCCTACTGATCTCAGGTCCAGGCTAAGAGCAGACATATTGGAGGCAATGTTGCTGCTCCGCTCCAACCGCGATTGGGTGGTGTAGTGAGCGAACCAGCTGCTGGGCCCTGGGCAGTAGGGTGGTTGGTTCCGATTTTTCTCGAAAAGGAATTATGCCATCAGCCTATCTGATGTGTTTTTTTGATGTTGAACACTGTTAGCTTAGGGCCGTTCAAAAACGTTTTTCTTCTTTTCAGACTCGAACCCACTTTTGCCATTATATATTCAATTCTCATTTTAATAAGCCACATTCCAAGCGTCTACGACAGCGGGAAAGATCGCCACAAAACGGTTAAAGATTTCATGTTTCCGGCGCGATTGGCCGCCCGGCGTTGCAGTCTCCCTTGTTAAATCGGGATATAAGGGGTGCATAACCTACCAGTTAAGACAGCCTGTCATGTGCGAGCGTATAAGAGCGGTAGATGGGATTTAACATGCAGGCATTTACTTGTCAGACGTATTTGTAGCGCAATACAAATACATGTTATTCCACAAAAGACCTGAAATTACATGATTCAGCACCCTCGTACTCTAAATCCCGACAGAACATGAATGCCTTCCGGAGGCGAACCTTTCTCTAGTAACTATCGCTGGAGAACGTCGTGAGGCAGGTGATTCTCCCTATTCTCTTGCGAACTATTTAAGAGCTCTGGTACTGATAAAAGAAGATCCTGTTTTATATTTTTACCGTTTAGGTGGCTCACGAAATCTTCCACCAGCTTCACACCACGTTCTGTGGGACCGTTCACGACAGTAAGTTCTGGAATACCTTGAAATAGGGGAAGCTATACCAGCTTCTCAACGGAGCCATTTCTGATCAGAATATTTCAGATTCAGGCAATCGAATACCAGCCAGCTGTCAGGAGTAACAAGCTGGCTGAGGCTTAGTACCGACCATTTACAGAGCTCTTCATAGCCTCTATCGGAAACTTAAGCCTGCCCTAGTCAAATGTGAATCGTTTGCTATTTTGGCCAATTGTTGTGCGACTGGCTCCTTACCTTCAAGATGGTGGTTCTCACCAGCGCGACAGAATATAACTTTCTGTGCACAGATACCACAGCTGATGACAAATTGACTTCAGCACATTCAGAGCGATTTCTATATTAACTTAATGAAAACACTGCATTGCATTTTATGGATAGCTTTGAGGCTCATAGAAGGCTCTAAAGCTGACTATCCGCGACGGAGGAACCCAAATGCATGGCTTAGAACCATTTATAAGGAAAGCCGCTGACTATTTCGGAGTCTGAGTGGCTCAGTCGGTTAGCGCTTGCGCTCGGCTTGGCCAATGGCATTCATTATGTGCTGGGTGTCGTGGGTTCGAGCCCACCCAGAGGCAGAATCTGGCGCCCTGCTCTAGCCCGAGCTAATTCTTTCCCTCTCTCCTCTGATGCCATATGACCTGAGCAGTTGATGCGTTGTTAAACTCCAAAAATTATAATATTCTGTCTTTAAGTATCTTCTGGAATGATGAACGGAATCTGACACAGTAGTAGCACGCACTTCATGCCAGAAATGTCCTATACTCCATAATGTGGCTCGCTGGTGAGTTCCGGGCCTTCTAAACAGACAGTTGTTGGAGACAACCTCTCCTGACAGCCACACGTAAACCAGCTTGCGCAATTCGAGATAATACTCCGGTATTGTGTAGAGGCGCTGAAGTCAATGTGCAAACGCAACTGTTATTTGTGACCAGAAAGTTATAATCTGCTTCGCAAATGAGAATCACGATGCTGAAGGTAAAAAGACAGTGATACAGTACCTGGCCTAAACAGCAAAACCATTCACCTTTCAGTTAGGTAGGCTAAAGTTTCCGACAGAGGCTATGAAGTGCTCGGCTCGATACCAAGCTTCTCCCAATTTCTCATTCCTGAAAGCTGGATGGTATTCGAGCGCCTGAATCTGAAAGATTCTGACAGGAAATGGCTCCGTTGAGCAGCTGGTGACTGGTATAGCTTCCCCTGTTTCAAGGTATTCCAGAACTTACTGTCGTGAATGGTCCCACAGAACGTGGTGTAAAACTGGTGGAAGATTTCGTGAGCCACCTAAAGGGTAAAAATATGAAACAGGATCTTTTTTATCAGTACCAGAGCTCTTAAATAGTTCGCAGGAGAATAGGGAGAAGCATCTGCTTCACGACGTTCTCCAGCGATAGTTGCTAGAGAAAGGTCCGCCTCCGGAAGGCATTCCTGTTCTGTCGGGATTTAGAGTACTAGGGTGCTGAATCATTTAATTTCAGGTCTTTTGTGGAATAGCATGTATTTGTATTGCGCTGCAAATACATCTGACAAGTAGATGCCTGCATGTTAAATCCCATCTACCGCTCTTATACGCTCGCACATGCCAGGCTGTCTTTACTGGTAGGTTATGCACCCCTTTCATGCCAATTTAACAAGGGGAGACTGCAACGCCGGGTGGCCAGTCGCGCCCGAAACATGAAATCTTTAGCCGTTTGGAGGCGATCTTTCCCGCTGTCGTAGACGCTTGAAATGTGGCTCATTGAAATCAAAATTGAATATATATGATGGGAAAAAGTGGGTTCAAATCTGAAAAGTAAAAACATATTTTTTGAACGATCCTGCTGTTAGCTCATCGAAGTTTTTCTTTGCTGTCCAAGCTTTACTTGATCGTTGTATCTTTAATTTTTATGTGGGTTTGCGGGCATGTCTGACCCGTATTTCTGTTTGCCATAACAGTGCAGTGCAGTTTGCCATACGACTGCACTGCAGTGTAGGTTGGTCCAGTTTTGAGGTTCACTGGCCTTTGGCATCTGGTCAAGAGCGTTCGTTCATCCAGTGGCCATTTTTCATTCGTACAAATACATAGTCCCTTTGTATCTGATGGACTTTCACGCCCTTGAGAACGTTGCGATCACATTTTGGATATAGGTACATTGCCGGAGCCGGAGCCGGAGCCGGAGCCGGTCGGAGCCGACTATTTTGCCCGGAGCCGGAGCCGGAGCCGGAGCCGTTAGGACACTTGAACCCGGAGCCGGAGCCGGAGTCGGAGCCGAAATCATAACCCCGGACCGGAGCCGGAGCCGGAGCCGTCCAAAATTGTCTCGGCTCCGCATCCCTGGTCGGGTCTACTTCATGAGGGTGCCAGCAGCAGCTTTATTGCGCCCGGTCCTTGGCGACTTGGATGTTGTTGCCCGTGCAGAGAGCCGCCGTATCATCGGCGTACATGTAGGGGAGCATCCGGGAACTGCGCAGAGTGCGTCTACCAGCCGAGCCGCCCATACAAAATAAAACTGGCGATAAGACACTTTCTTACGGCAGGCCAGTTCGGAAAATGCGCTCACTGGAAAGCACACCATTTAGTTCCACCTGGACTCTTCGGTCCCGGAGTCACTGCCAAATCCAGGCCACCGTGCAATTTGACAGCCCCATCTACAGCAGGCGAACGCGTAGCAGGTGGTGGTCCACTACGTCGTACGCGTGCGCGAAATCAAACGCGACGAGGACGTATTTCTGCGCGGTCTGTCCATCGGGAGGGCGGCTGTGTCTCGATTTGGGCATGCACAGTGCACGCTCACCTCTTCTCTTAAATGAGTCCTGAACTTGACCTGAAGGCGATGGTTGATGGTATAAGTGGATGGTCAGTGACAAAATATACTTGTTTTATCAATCTGAATGATCTTTTCACTTCGATCTGAACACTGCACATGATCATTAAACGCGCAAATTACAGCCAATGAACGAAAAAAGTTATCAATTTATCAAGAGAGTACTTGGACACGTTGAAACTGTTTTCTTTTTATTCTAGTAGGGCCCATTTATGTCACAAATCACACATGCCTATGGCATGATCTATTTCAGCATTCAACAACATGGCTACCGAAATTCTCTTAACACCTCCAAAATTTCAGGCACAAGAGCAATTCTTCCATGCTGATGAATTGAAGAATATAGATAAAGGTCGATGGAAAATGCCCACCCACTTCATTCTGTGTTTATCTTAACGTTTCAACTTCCCTTATATCTCCTTGAGTCTGCCATCTGGTCCAAACATTATTTTTTAGGAGCAATTAATAATGTGGGTTAAAGTCCAGTTTGTGTTTCCTACAACTTAAAGCTTTTCCGCTGAGGTAATTTTCTTGGACAGCGCACAGACCAGGTTCACACTCGCTGCGATTATTTTCAATGTCCTCTCACCATTATCTTACGAATCTTGGCCACGGGGAAAGGCAAAATGATGCTTACCATATTTGATATTAAAATAAGCTTAACCCCTCTTCACTAATAGAAAAATCCTCAGATATATACCTTTATGTTCAGCTGTTGCATCTTCCCAAGTGTCTTGAATTTCTCCATGACCTAGTGGCAGTTACAGATTTTTCAAGAGGTGCCGAAAAAAGTGTGGACTGAACTGTTTAGTAATTCATTTTTTTTCAAATATCACGCCAAATAGGCATCTTGATTGACTGGTACAAACTGTTATGGCTGAGAGAGGGTGGGATAGGACGTTGTTAAAAATACGATCCACCAAAAGGACGGCAACCGAAAACCGAATACCATAGGCGCCCTTTGGGTGAAAAGTTGATGGTAAAGTGCCCACTTTGAGGCTCTGCGTTCCCCCCACTTCACTAAAATTCTAGATCCGCCCATACGCGGATCCAGGGGGCAAAGGGGAGGGGCAGATACATCCCCGATCGATCCTCGGCGCCCCCTGAAATGGTCACGGCGCCCCCCTGAAAGGTCGATGGCACTCGCCTGAAGTGGTGCTTCCCACTCTCCCCCAGGATGCGAAAATCGGTGCTCACCGATAGGATTTTACGCCCACCTGGTAAGTATTTCCGGTCAAAAGTGGCGCCCCCTGCTCCGGAGGGCGCCCCCGGGAAGGTGCTCCCCTCCGATTGGCAATCTTGGATCTGCCTATGGATCCGTCACTGTTCAAGAGCAAACAATTCACAGAAAAAGCAGAAAGATCACAAATGTTAGCGGGGAGTGGTGCGGCCAAGATAATTGATGATGCTAACAAATTGTTTAGTTATGTGGATAAAATAATTGGGTCGCCACACGGGATTGGAAGGGGACTCCTGCCTTCTTATGAGATGGGCAGTGTGCTAAAAATATATCGTCAAGTCAATATCAAATTATCAACATTTAGTTTTATACAGTGCACTGTTCACTGCAGTGATACAAGAGTGCTCTGTCCTTTTTCTGTGGGTTTATGACACCCGGTAGGGTTCGTTTTAGCCAATTTGAACCTTTTGGCCTTTTCGCAAACCCGGTTTGGCCTTTTTCCGTTGAAAAAAACCCGCAGTCCTGGGCAGCATCTCTAATCTTTAGAATATGGAATAACAAAAATTAGGAGACATTTTTTAACACTAGCACGTCTAAATTTTATTAACGCCCCCTCCAAATGGGGGTTTGATCCCCGAAGACATTATAATGGCCAGCACAAGAAAATCTCCACCGCCCCCCTCAACTGAGTTTTCCTTAAAAATGTTCTGCTGTCCTTTCCAGGGGGCGCCTTTCCTATCCATGGGTGCTTATTCTTTTCAGAGGGGGCGCCTTTGCTCTCGGGGGGAGGCGCCTTTTGCTATCCAGGGATGCCTGTGCTAACCAGGGGTTGCATATGATATCAAGGGGCGCCGTTGATCTTCTTCGGAGGCTTCTCTGCTGTCCAGGAGGCGCCTGTGCTATCCAGTGGCACCTATGCTATCCAGAGACCCGGATCCTTTACTCAGGGGGCGGGGGCCGCCTTTTGCTGTCCAGGGGTGCCTGTGCTAACCAGGGGCGCATATGCTATCCCGGGGTGCCGTTGCTCTTCTTTAGGGGCGTCTCTGCCGTCCAGGGGTGCCTATGCTATCCAGAGGGTGTGTTCTGTCCATGGGGCGCTTTTGGTATCAAAGGGCGTATTTGCTGTTTTGGGGGCGCCTATCCTATCCAGAGGGCGCCCCTGCTGTCCAGGGAGCGCGATTGCTATTAAAGGGAGCTTATGATATCCAGAGGGGTGCCTTTGCTCTATGGGGGGAGGGGGCGCCTCTTAGTGTACAGGAGTGCCTGTGCTAACCAGAGGGCGCCTATGCTATTCAGGGACGTCGTTACTCCTCAATTGGGGGTGCCTTTTTCTTTCCAGGGGCGCCTCTGTTGTCTAGAGGTCGCCTTTGCTATCCAGAGGGGCGCTTTTACTCAAGGGGGTGGGCACCTTTTGCTGTCCAGGGTGCAGCTTTGATGTCAGGGGGCGCCATTCATATTTGAAAGTGTATTTTATTTTACACAGAGGGTACTACCCCTTCAGGCAGGCGATGTGTCTGATTTTCTCTTGACCGGCCGGGGGCGCCGGCAAAATCCGGGGGTGCCACCCAAATCCGTGAGGGCCTCCCCGTACGATGTCAAAACCAGGTGTGCAAAAATATACTATTGTACACCATCATTTTTTCAAGGTGTGCAACTGCACACCCTGTCCTGCGGAATCCGCCGTCCCTGCCGCCGTTGTTCTCGGGAGGGGGGGTTTCTCTCTTATCTTTCCAGGGGGCGCCTTTCTTATCAAAGGGCGCCTATGTTGTCCAGGGGGCGCCTTTTCTCTGCGGGGGGCGCCTTTTGCTGTCAAGGGGTGCCTGTGCTAACCAGGGGGCGCATGTGATATCTAGGGGCGCCGTTTCTCTTCTTCGGAGGCGCCTCAGCTGTGCAGGAGGTGCCTACGCTTTTCAAGGGCGCCTATGCTATCCAGAGGGGCGCCTTTACTCAAGGGGGCGCCTTTTGCTTTCCAGGGCGCAGTTTTGATGTCAAGGTGCGTCATTCATGTATGAAAATGTCTTTTTCACAGAGGATCCTACCTCTTCAGGTAGGCGGCAATTAGGCTTGATTTTCTCTGACCGGCCGGGGGCGCCGGCTGAGACCTGGGGGGGGGCGCCTCCTGGACAAAGCCAAAACAAGTGGTGCAAAAAGATACTTTTGCACCACTTGAAAAATCGAGTGGTGCAACTGCACCACTTGCACCCTGGAATCCGCCGTCCCTGAATGTCCCATGTCTGGTTCAACGTGCACGATCCAATGTCCCATGTCTGGTTCAACGTGCACGATCCAATGTCCCATGTCTGGTTCAACGTGCACCATCCGATGTCCGGTTCAATGAGCACGATCCAATGCCCTGTGTCCGGTTCATTGTCATAGATAGAGTGATTGCTTTCGACCGTAGATGGGAACGACGCACGAAGGTTGACGAGCGGAAACGGCTTTTGCTACTCGTGCTCGGTCAGTGTCACTTGGATCGGTGATATCAAACGACCAGCAGCATTCTTTATCGGCATTAACGGCGCCCCCTGAATGGGTGTAGCTAATGCCGATAAGAGACAGGTTTATTACACGTGAGAAGTGTCCCGTACTTCATTGTGGGAACTGACCAGGGCCTGTCTCGAGACAGCTTTTGGCACCGAGGCAAATCTCACGAGATCGTGCAACGGCAGGGGAGCCAGGACAGGGCTCCAGTCCACCCGGCCACCAGCAGTTCGCCGCCTCGTCCGGTAACCATGGCAACCACCACATGAACGCGCCCAACGGCGAGGACCTGCGGTACCACGGCACCGAGCTGGTCATGCTGTACGACTACAAGGTGGGCAGCGCTGTCGAGGGAGATCCCACATATACCTCAGCTGTGGTTATGCCATTATGTGTTTTTTGGTAATATAATGCCATCAAAGTTGTCTGGAAGGCGAAAATAAAAGCGTGTCGTCAGCAATATATATCCATTCAGTTACATCCTTGCCGATGATGCATTGGTGTTCAAGAGCATTGCGAGTTTACAGGCCAATGTATTCGATATAGCCATCTCGGATCTTCTGGAGGTGCTGCAAACATCTAGTTTGAAAGACAAAGCCCTTAAAGTCATGTTCCGGTCCCGATTTGGAGCTGTCAGTATGACGAATATCCATCAATTTGAAAGTTCCGACAGATGTTCGACCCCAGGCAGCTGAGTCTGGCGCTGCAGTAGAGTTTACACCCAGCTCTGCCCTCAGGCGCAGGCTCCAGACGACCTTTCGGTACGGCGCTGCTGTAGAGTTAACACCGAGCTCTGCCCCCAGGCGCAAGCTCCAGACGACCTGTCGGTACGGCGCTGCCGTAGAGTTAACACTGAGCTCTGCCCCCAGGCGCAGGCTCCAGACGACCTTTCGGTACGGCGCTGCCGTAGAGTTAACACCGAGCTCTGCCCCCAGGCGCAGGCTCCAGACGACCTGTCGGTACGGCGCTGCTGTAGAGTTAACACCGAGCTCTGCCCCCAGGCGCAGGCTCCAGACGACCTTTCGGTACGGCGCTGCCGTAGAGTTAACACCGAGCTCTGCCCCCAGGCGCAGGCTCCAGACGACCTTTCGGTACGGCGCTGCTGTAGAGTTCACACCGAGCTCTGCCCCCAGGCGCAGGCTCCAGACGACCTGTCGGTACGGCGCTGCCGTAGAGTTAACACCGAGCTCTGCCCCCAGGCGCAGGCTCCAGACGACCTTTCGGTACGGCGCGGCGACTGGATCTACGCCGACCTTAACAACCAGACGGTGGACGGGTGGCTCTGGGCCTACTCTCCCAAGTCACGCAAGCACGGCTTCATACCCAAGGCCTACGCCCGGCCGCCAGCCATGACCTCGCTATGACGTCACCGTGAGAGGGACACGGGGCAGACGGATGACGTCACTGAGTGAGGCGGCGCGCGTGGCGAGAACGTCGGCGTACGTGGCGCAGTGAATTTAAAGCTGCAGACTTTTGGCTACCTGTGTAACCAGCGCCAATGAGTGTTGGAGTCACCTCGGACATGACTGAGCCCGATGCGAATTTGTGTTAATGTGCTATTGACTGCCACCGTGCGAACCAGTGCTACAACCGCGGGGTGGCGGCACCAGCGCCGGCCTGTGGCGCGAGACCGCGACTGAAAACACCGGGATCCACCAGTTAACGATTCTGCTGCGAGATATATACGAGTCTATGCGATGCCGATGCAATTGTGACATTTGCCTGCAATCGAAACCACCGTTTAGCAGTTTCTAACGATGTTTAACGAGTCGACTCGGGAAGGGCGCGCGCGCGCGCGAAGGCAACAGGGCCGGCGCGCCCCATGCAGTGTACTGTCCGATTTCAGTGTCGGCCGACAGCGGTTCCAGCGGGCACGAGCGATTCCCGGCCGGCTAATGTGCTTTCAAGCAGTGAGTGAACTCAGCCATCAGCATACGGAACACATCAGACCGATGCTAATTGGCGGCAGCTCCATGGGCGTGCCTCTGAGCCGTGTCAGGCACGAGAGGGCGAGCCGGAGGCCCGGCTGAGAACAGCGCAGGCCCACCGCACCACCCGCCCACCTGGTGACTGTCGCCTCAGTGCAGCGATGCCGCGTGACTCGCGCATCCTACTGCGCCTGGGCGCGGCGGGGCGGCACGTGTGGCGGGCGGTCCGTTTGGAGCGCTCTGCTGACTTCTGCAAGATGCCACTGCGGACGCAGGAGACCTTCATTGCCAGATATCGGCCGCTGGCTGTATTGAGCGACAGTGGTGTAACGGTAGATGGTCTTGTGCAAATACAGTCCAATATTTCATTGTTATAGAACACCACGAGTGTCGCCTGCTGAGGAGGAAAACTTGACATCAGGAATATCGGGTGGATATCCAGCTATGTCGAGGCCAATGTCACTAGGCCCCAGCCCAGAAACGCGGGTAGGTTTTCGAACCACTACGCACCCTCCCAAGACGTAACTTTCGCTTCTCTATGTGTAATTCATACACACTTCGGTTACTAATGGTAGCAGTTACTGATTGTAAGACATTGGGTGCGCTTGTAGTCAACAGCTTCCATACAGCTCTAGCCAATCTGCTGCAGCACAACGCTTTCCATCCACTTTCCTGGAGGAAAGTTTAGCTCGCTGAAACGCCAAGAAATGTCGCTGAACATCTCCCGCGTTTGTTCCTCACGGCAAACACAATAAACTAAACATCTGATACAACCAAGAGGTCCAACCATCCATTCAACACGTCCTAAATCAAAAGTCGGATATATATTCATTCGAGCAAGACATGCGCTCAGCACTGGTATACACGGTTGTAAGAGGCTGTTTCATGCATCACATCCGGTACCAGAATAAAACCTAGCGACATTAAGTAATGAAAACATTCCAGGTACTCGCTCACTCCTCTTCCGAATGACAGCAAAGGAGGCAGCAGCATAGAAAAACGTGAGATTTTCACAGCCTAGTCGCCGAAAAGGGAGGGGGATTCCACGGTCTCAACTCAAAATGACCTCGTAAATACGATTAAAAGCTACAGCACTTGATAAACGACAAGGAAATGGTTTTACGCGCACCTCGCTATAATGAAGACCATCAATACCAGGAATGCAGCAAACTTGTCAAAGGCAAGTGGGCCGGCAGTCCCCGAAACATAAAAAAATTAGTAAAAAGTGGCACAGTCAGAAGGCATATAATGGAAAGAATACTTGCTGGACAGCATACCGTACTTCGGGAACCTAAGCTTATGGAATATGAAAGGAATTGTCAAACCTTTGCCACCAGCGATGCACTAAGAGTCATTAATACGAACGCAGGGGGCCGCACCAGGGAGCAGGGACAGGGAGGGAGACGGACAATAGCTACACCGCCTTCGGTGGGGACAGGGAGGAGGGATACAAAATGATACAAAATGATGAGAGCGGTGCTTCCACCATATACTTACTACCTAAGCATTTCTATTTTTGTGGTCAGAAGGCAATAGCCCCGACATGACACTTTGAAGTTAATAAAATAGTCACAGTTACAGTGATCCGAAGGCAGAGAAAAGTAAGATTCCCAAAACAGGGCCATCTATTTACAGGGTGGAGATGTCAGCAAGCACGTCCAGTCCGCGATTCCCTAGTTTTCTATCTAAAGTAAACATCTTCGCAAGCGAAGAGAAATGTGTCAAAAGGCCGGCCACTATATCGTGGCTGGACACCACACTTTTAACTAAGTTCAAAGTTTTGAACTTTGAACTTCGCTCCAACATGCTCAACATACTCCAACACGAAGCTTTAGTACAAAGGCCACTGGAAAGAAAGACGATACAACGATCATCCAATTGTCGACAAGGTCAATGGAAGCTCTATGCATGATAACCAACACGAAACTGGCGTAAGCGGGCCTCTCCTAGTAGACCCGCTCCAAGCCAAGCGGCGCCTGTGAATTGAAGCGCCCGGACCGGGTCGTCCACCACCGCACGTGTAATAATTACCACACGTACACGAATGCATAGTCATGAGATCCAAACGACAGGTCATTGGTGCAGCAAGTACCTAACTTCAGGGTAAACACAACCCCGGCTGCTTACTCTCCGGAACATGCACGGGTCAAAACCAGCTTCCACTACAGAACGGAATAGCTTGTCTGCCTAGAGATTGAACAAGGCTTCCCGAAGTCACGGAACTAAAAAAGGGGATCAAATCTGACGGCACCAAGCTTCAATACCAAATGATTTACCTTGTCCACACTCTGTTAGCAACAATTGAACAGCCTGAACCTTTTAGAAACAGTAATAACTTTGAAATGTATATCGAAAATTTGATATGAACGAATTTGATATGAAACATATAGAGACACCAGAAAATCTAGTACGTGGGACAAACTTGACACCAATAGAAAACATTCTGCCGTCTTCAAAAAAGCCCCAATTCTGCACGTGAATAATACGATTGCAAAATGTCATACGTCATCAGCATTCATCAAGGCAAATGCACTCTTCCCCACAAAAATGTAGAGTCACGTAATGTCACGTGGCTCCAATGAATTGCACCAATATTTGCCACCAGCCGCCGTCGTTAGACCACCTAAAAAATGTCATCCCGAACTTTTCATCGCACAGGCTACAGTATCGCATGTGTTAGGAAATTTTGTGGGAATTTTGACTGGAATAGAAGACTTGGCGCGTTAGAAACTCTAGACATCATTACACCATTCAGCCAGGGGAGCGCTACTTGACATGATCCGTCTGAGGTACCCAAAGGGACCATGCAGGGGACTACAGCCCCTAAGTTTTGAGCCGTTCAGCAGCTTCCTCCTCAATCTGGACTCCAAACACATGCGATCTGCAGCTCCAGCTTTCTATCCTACACTGCCGCCGACAGTCGTCTCAGGACTGAGCCGACTCCCCGAACGCGGCGCGGTCGGACGCCAACACCTGGCCGTACAACTCCTCAATCACCACCGACAGCCCCTCGGCAATCTGCTGCGCCAGGTACGGCATACCCAGTGGCGGCACGTGCACGAACACGGCGCGCGCCGGGTCGTGCGACAGTGACGTGTAGTAGATGAAGTCGCAGAGGTAGCGGCCGGCATCCTCCGAGGTCTCGGCCGCCACTGCCACCCCACTGTTAGCGACGGCAGTGCAGGCGCGCTGCAGGTTGAGCCCGCTGCTGAGCAGCTCCGGAAGGCCCGGCCGACAGCAGGAAGCGGCCGGCGTCCGCTGTGCAATGTCGCACCGCTGGTAAGGTCCGTTGTGCGCGTGCCGCTCCAGCTGCAGCTTCATGGTCTGCGCCGAAACGCCGACATGGACCACCAGCCGCGGCCGAAGCAGGCGCCAGCGCCGCGGGATCTCACGCGCCACATACTCGTACTCCACCGGTACCTGCAGCAACAGGGGCAGCAGGTGAGGGGACTTCTCAGAGGTCAGACTGCTGCAGCGACAGGGGCAGCAGGCGAGGGAGCTTCTCAGGGACCAGACCGCTGCGGCAACAGAGGCAGCAGGTGAGGGGGCTTCTCAGGGGTCAGACCGCTGCGGCAACAGGGGCAGCAGGTGAGGGGGCTTCTCAGGGGTCAGACCGCTGCGGCACCAGGGGCAGCAGGTGAGGGAGCTTCTCAGGGGCCAGACAGCAGCATCACTGCAGCTTTAGAAGGAGAGCAAGCAGAGTGAGAGTGCTGATAGTGCATGGGGATTGAGCAAATGAGTCGAGGCCCACAATAGAAGAGTTCATTATTAGCCAGTATTACATGTCTGGGCTGGGCTTTGCAGGGATCACCCCTCTCAGTGGACTGACTTATGGTCAATGGTATACTATGTTCAGTCACAAATAGCTGTCATGCATCTGTCGAGTAAAAGCTATACTTGGTCGTTGTTGTGGGAGTGCCCCAAAGCAGAAATTACCAGCAATGTTGTAACACAATGTGCATGAGCTGTGGGACGCTAGTTTTATGTATTTTCGCGTCACTACCGTCTGTGAACGCGTTATTCTGCATTTTCACTACAAACTCTCACTTTCAGACAAACATATGTCCAGAAGCCCTCGTCTATTCACAAAACCCTGTTCCTCTCAGACCATTGCGTACCTCCTCTATGACGAGCCGAGCGTTGAACTTGCGGTGCGGCGCCAGGTCGTACAGCCGACTCACCGCCTCCCAACTGGCGTTCACCACGTGCTGGCCGAACGGGCCGAACCCGGTGACGAAGATGACATCATCCGGAGGAGCGTCAGCCCTCGCCACCGGAGGGCAGCCGCGCGGCACAGCGCCCGTGGCGAACGACGCGGCAGGAGGCTCAACCCAACTGCCCGACAGCCGCTGCTTCCGAGCTACTGGGTCCCCCGCGGTAGCACCAGTGGTGGTGGTAGTGGTGGCGGACGACACAACGGCGGCGTCATGGTTAACGCCATTTCGGGTGGCAGGCACATGGTTGCCAGCAGGAGCGAGAGCGTCCATTGGTTGATGCTCCATGGCAGAGTGTCTAATAAAGATCCTGGAAAATATCGTGAAAAACACAGTGAAACAAGAAGAGTTGTTAAATGAGGTGGGTAGACAGCTGTTCAGCACAAACAAGTCAAGGTCAATTTTTTGTCTTAACAGCATCCCAAAAGTGGAGTTTTAGCTGGAGAAGCACACCCAACAGAATCAAATTTTTTACTCACTTACCACAGCTGAGAACTTAATTTTCAACCACTTCAGTACCTATTGTTAATCCCCCTCTTTGTAACATAGGAAAACTTTTCCTCAAACGAGTAGGTACAAGAGATACCAAGACTGCATTGTTTTTGAAGGAATTTTTTTCCAAAGATCAAGAAATGAAAAATTGCTCTCACAGAGACCTCAATTTTTTCTCCAGCATATCTTTTTAAAAGTAGGCTTTCTACCCACCCACTACACATTTTGATAATTTTCCCTCATGCCAGACATAACCTTGTTACATAAACTTGGGAAAGCAAATATTCAGGTCATTGAGGTAATCTCAACCATGTCAAAATATCCCGCATATATTGCTCCTCCTTCTAAAATCACAGGAATAGAGCAATCTTATCAGGGGAACTAATTCTATTCCAATTGCACATAATCATGCCCCAGCTACAAAATTGGCCCTGTCTCTATGCAAAAAAGTTTAGTCCAGATTTTTTGATAAATGCAGACACATCAAGTGCTGTTCCCATAGAACTTTTACAGAAATCTGGATATACATGAATAAGATATCAAGGTAAAATTATGCATTATGGAAACAGTACTTGATAAGTCATAATTCACTACCTAATCTGGATTTAACCTTTGCAATGGAAACTCGGTCCTCACTGCCAGACTTTGGGAAAAATTTAAGCTGCCCATCTCCTGACGTTTCCTGTCATATCTTACACAGGTAAACACCTGTAATGTGCCAAGCTTGTGTATTACTTGAATCTTAGCATGATTTTTTATAATATCAAGGACATTTGATCCCTTCTTCCCAAACAAACCATGGAATGCATCCCCAAAAGATATAATTTAGCACCTGAATGTCAAACCTCAAGAGGCCCTAGGCATCCCAGCCATTAAATTTTGCCTGCCCCTACACTGCAATAGCAAAATGTTTGGCCAATTAAATTTCCCACAGCTGCACTCAACTTAAAGGGAGATATGCAAAAATAATTTTATAGGCTAGATCAAAAGGTCACAAAAGTTGTTTCAGAAGTCCTACTCTCATTTTTGCGAATTCAGCCTGCAAATTCCTTAAAATTGCTCTCAAAGTCAACATTTCTAGACGACTTTCCCAGTACACCTCATATCAGTGTATATGACGTACACACGGCTAAGGCTATCAATTTCTTTAAGAATTAGGTCATATCTATCCTAAACAGTGATGTAGAACTTTGGACTACTACAAAAAAATTACTTTAGAAAAACAACATTCCAAAACTCTTTAGAAACCGAAATATAGGGCTTAAAAGAAATTAAAATTAACCAATCAGAAGCCTTGGAATTCTCAAACCAAGGTCATGTGACCTAACTGATGCAAAATATTGTCATCCTGGGGCTGAAGCAGAAAATGACTCAAGACCCGAGGTACGAAACCGCTGAAGACTTGAATAATTCTTTCCTGTTTCTATGGCAAACTAATTCATTTTGTAGTTTTTTAAAGTTTTTTTTAAATTAATTCAAATACAAATACAGAAAAACAGACATTTGTATTACCAAAAAACATTGCTTTTTAACTTAAAATAGTTTTCAAAAAGTAAATGATGGGTGGTTTCAGCATTTTATCAGAACTGTTAACCTACTTCAATAATAAGTGAGTGGCCTCCCAAAATTTTGCCAAAGATACAAAAATAATTGATAGTTTCGTAATCAGGATTTTTCAAATAGCAAGAAACGGTAATGAGGTAGCTGGCTTCACACATGTTGCCAGATAACTACAGGTTGATCTGTATGATAAGTGCCACAGTTCAAAAGTTCCAACAGATCAAAACTTCCATTAATTAGAATTGCTACAGGTTAATATATATCATAAGTGCCACTGTTCAAAACTTCATCCAGTGCAATATTCCAAGTACCACAACTGGCGCTGACCACAACTGATTAGGTTAGGTTAGGTTAGGTTAGGTTAGGTTAGGTTAGGTTAGGTTAGGTTAGGTTAGGTTAGGTTAGGTTAGGCTCGGTTAGGTTAAGTAGGCACGCAGCGTGTCCACAGCAGCTGATGAAGGCAAAAGTGCCACCAGGAGGTTAGGTGCGCCACAGGCCAGCTTGCTGAGTCGAGAAAAGGTTAGGTCAGGTTTGGTTACATTGTGCTACATGTAGAAATATTAAAAAAGAATTAGCAAAGGTTTTGTAAAAGTGTCACTCAGCAATGCAAAAAAGCAGTTTTGGCACTAGGAACATTTCAAAGAAGGATGTTTCAGCAACGCCAAAAACAGGGAATATTTCACTGGAGGAAGCTTTGAACAGTGGCACTTACGATCTGGATCAACCTGTGGCACTTTTGTTAGGAAGGAAGTTTTGATTCATAGGAGCTTTCTGGATCAACCTGTGGTGCTTTTGTTTGAAAGGAAGTTTTGATTTATAGGAGCTTTTGAACTGTGGTACTTATGATGTGGATTTAGCTTGCTGTGATTCTATCTGGCAACATGTGTGAAGCCAGCTACCTCGTTACCCAAGAAACCACAATAATAATCTTTTCGCATATCTCCATTTAACCAACAATTTGTGGTAGAAAAACCTTGAATAACATGAAGAAACAAAATCTACAGAGACAAAGAAACAATCCCATGGGCATCAAAAATGGGGGAAAGGTATGCATCCTCTCTGTAATAATACCAAAATTTCATGGCGATGCCACTGCCAGTACAAGTTGAAATAACTTAACACTTAATGAACATAATACCAAATAATCGTGCTTCCTGGACTCAGCCTCCAAACGAACGGACGGACACACTGATACGGATGAAGCCGCCGTTTCGTAAGTCACAAACCGCTCGCGCCAATCTTACTCTATTGCCTCGACTCGCACCCTCAAATGCGTTCAAGGTGTTCGCAGGTGTTCGTGTGAAATGCTGTTCTTATGAAAATTCTGATACCTCTTCAGTAAAGCCGCAAGTGCGCCATGTCTAGACCCAGCGCGTTTTGTTTTCTTTTATTTAGGATGGCGCTTTATTGCTCACAATTTTAACATTCTATCATGTGATTAGACAAAATACACTACTGAAAAAAATAATTAATCTTTGATTCGTACCTTTTAGTATTTGTAAGTGATATGACAAAAATAAAACATAAACCTGATAAAATAGCCTTTAGGCATACAATAATTGCCCCATACACCGTTTTTCACACGCTCTTCACGCGCTTTCTCGGCTTTCTCCACACTGCTCTTCGCAAACGTAAAAGCAAGAAGAGCACACGTGTTGTGTGTTGTGGTGCAATTAGGTAGCTACCTATTATCATCAGGTTACATGGGATATATTTATCTACCTTCACCTATACGTATACCTAAAAATTACAGAAGATTGTGAGGCCGTCTCGGCTTTTGGCTCTGGTCTCTGACGGGCTCGTTCCAACCTAACCTAACCTAACCTAACAATTTCGGATAATGAGGGCCACTCCGGCCCGCTGGTTCCGAATCTCCGACGAGCTCAAATATAGAGGTAGCTCAACTAGATCTTACTCAGGGAAAGTAACCTGAGTTTTGCCCACAAGAAAACTTTATGGGCCATGGGGGAAAGGGGGGACTCCTGAAAAGTCTAGTTCAGGAACTTGGTATATGAAGGCATTCCAGTGGGAGTCAAGGCGAGCTTTGAAAAGGTCGACAGTGGGAGCTGACACCACTGAGCTCGGTAGCGAGTTCCAGTGATTGACCACTCGAACACCAAAGAAGTTCCGTCGGGCTCTGGTGACCACTTCTGGCTTAGCCAACTTCCACGGATGGCCCCGAGTTCGAGAGTGCACATCAAGTCTGAAGAACTGAGCGTAGTCCTGTTCAATGAGACCGTGGAGCAGCTGGAACACACGAATCATGTCGCCACGACGCCTCCGATAGTACAGCGAAGGGAGCCTTAAAAAGCGAAGCCTATCAATATACGGAACACCTCTGAGGGAGCTAATCAGGCGGGTAGCGCGTCTTTGAACCTTTTCCAGGAGGATTTGGTCTGCCCTATTAAAGGGTCCCCACACAGAGTCCGTATTTGAGAAGTGGCCGGACGAGGGATTTGTAGAGCAGCGGAAGGGTGCATGTGTCCAGGATGGCAAATGACCTTTTTATGACTGCTAGGACTCTGGTAGCCTTTCCGACAGCAGCAGAAGCCTGCTGTCTAAATTTCAATTCGGTATCGATCAGTACTCCAAGGTCTTTCTCGACTTGAGTTGTGTGGAGAATAGCTGAGTTCATCGTGAAATTACGTCCCTGATTGGAGTTGCCGATGTGCATCACGACACACTTATTGGCATTAAAAGGCATCTGCCATTTAGATGACCATTCAAAGGCGCTGTGAATGTCTTCTTGAAGGGAAGTGGCTGCAGAGTCTCGTTTTACACTGGCGTATAGTTTGGTGTCGTCAGCGAACATTTTTATTCCTGAAGTAACGCAGTCTGGCAAGTCATTAATGTATATCAGGAAGAGCAGCGGGCCAAGGACAGAGCCCTGAGGAACTCCGCTGGTGACCCTGACCCAATCTGAGAGCGCCGACTGGACGATAACACGCTGGTAGCGATTTGAAAAAACGCAGAGATCCAGCGAAGTACCTTACCTCTGATGCCATAAGCCTCGAGTTTCATGATAAGACGCCGGTGCGGAACGGAATCAAACGCTTTGCGTAGGTCGAGGTAAACCGAGTCCACAGGGTTGTTGTGTTCGAGAAGCAAGGTCCATTCGTTTAGAACATCCAAGAGCTGGGACTCGCACGACCGCTTTGGGCGAAAGCCATGCTGGTGAGGTGACAATAGATCCTGAGAGTCCAAGTGCTGGAGCAGGCTATCCTTGACCAGCGACTCTAGAATCTTTCACACAACGGAAGTCAGACTGACTGGGCGGTAATTTCCGGGGTCACTTTTGACACCTTTCTTGTAGATTGGGACCACTGTGGCAAGTTTCCAGTCGCTTGGTAAAGTACCCTCATCCAGAGACATCCTAAAGAGAGTCGAAAGAGGCATAGAAAGGGAATCCGCAGCATCATGGAGAACCCTAGGGTGAATCTGGTCAGGACCAGGGGAGCTTGAAACCTTAAGTGAGCGAAGCTTGCGTGATACCGACTCCTGAGATATTGGAATGTCCTCGAGAAATGGTCCAGTGCAGCGCGTCTCGAATGGAGGGCAGTTCGATGAGTTTTCGACTGTAAACACACTGGCGAAGTAGAGATTAAGTAGTCTCGCTTTCGAAGTATCGTCTGTCACAAGCCGACCATTTTTGTTCAGCAGATCCTCTATACCGCCCCTGGTCTTCATCCTAGTACCGGCATATTTCCAAAATGACTTAGGGTTGGTCTTGATGTCCATGGCAAGATTATGCTCGTAATCATGATGGAGTTGGCGTGTCAGAGCCCTTAGTTCGTTCCCGCATCTCTGAAGTCTGGCCAGGTCAATGATATCTTGTGTTTCAAAGAATGTTTTTGCCAATTGGTTCTTTTTGTCTATAAGTTTCAGGGCAGAGCGTGACATGTAGAAATTTCTGGACTTTCTGGCGGTAGTGATTTTCGGGATACACAGGGCTGTCACAGTAGCTAGATGACCTTTGAAGAAGCCATAGTAGGTATTGATGTCAGTGTGTCCAGTGCCCGTCCAATCAATCTCAAGAATCATGCGATTGAACCTTTCTAGGTCGGCCCTCCTGAAGTTCAGTGCAGAAGATTTATTCGTGTGATGAGGAACATAACATTTGAGCTGAAATTGAATCAGTAGGTGATCGCTCTTCCCAATGCCTGGCAAGTAGTCAATGTCGTTAATCATGGTCTCTTCATTGGTGAAGACAAGATCTAAGATATTAGGCCTTTGGCCCAGCAAGTAGCTGAGTCGGGTGAGTAACATGCTGAAAGAGTAGGTTATCATGCATAATTTCGAGGAGATTGTGTGATGGGTGCCCAACAGGAGCCTCAGGGTAGTTTCCAGTCCAATTGATTTGGGGAAATTAAAGTCCCCAGCAATCAAGAGATGAGATGGGGACTGTGCAGCTATCCTTGAGAGCAGATCAGAGAATGCAGACATGCTGAGGAGGCCATTTCCAGAGGGACTCCGATACAAACACCCTATAACAAGAGCATCGCTACCCTGCAGCCTGATCTTGATCCATAGGTGTTCCATGTGAGCAGAATGAGGTAGCTGAATTTGAGATGACCTCATTGACCTATTTACATAAATGGCTATGCCTCGCTCACCACAGCAGCCCAGATTCTCCCTAGAGGCTTCAAAACTTGTGTAGAGGCTGAAATTGGGAAGAGCCAAGAGGGCAAGGGAGATTGGAAGACGTTGCGCTTTGGGAATAACCTCTGTCAGAAGCAGTATGTCGGGCTCATTTCCAGCAATGGCCATGGCAAAGTCCTCCCTTTTATTTACAAACTGGTCACAGTTTGTGTACCAGACCTTGAGGTGCTGAAACTCGTGAGACCTTACAAGTCAATCCTGGTGTGTTTTCTGCCCTGTGTTTGTAGACTCTTGAGAAGGAGCCGGAACCTCATGCTGGAGCTCTGCGGAACCACCAGTCAGAGAGACTGAACCGGCCGCTGAGCACCCAGTGACTGCTGATCTTGGTCCACGGGTGGCAGCAGCCAGACTGGGCCGGCTGGGGCTCGACGAAGCCAGCACAGGACCGTCCACTGTCTTTACTTTGGTCTCACTCTGGGCCTGGTTACGACCCTGGGTGACAATCCTGCCACGCTTGATGAAGATGCCCGTCTCACCAGCTTTCCGACGGCTCCACAATTCCTCTCTCAGCTTCCTTTGTGCCTCCCTCTCCTTGAAGGTGAGGTCTGGGGTGATGAAGACTCTTTTCCACTGGGGAGAGAGTTTCACTTGGGCGGCCATTCTAAGGATCTCAAACTTCCAATCCTCATTTTCCAGAGTGACAATGAGCAGCCTGGCCTTGTTGGGCACTGATTTCCCAGCTCTGAAGGAACGTGTGGCTCTGACGTTTAGTTTCATTGAGTCTCTGATCATCTCCTGAAACAGCTGAACATCAGCATGGGACCTCTCAAGCTGGGACTGACCCTCCTGCTCAGGCAAATTGTAAATCACCAAGTTACGGGCTCGTCTGTTCCTATCAAGAAATCCGTCAAAGACCTTGGAGATGGTCTGGGCCTCACCGGGAGTTACTGTGTTTGCACCAGTTTGTGGGAGAGGGGGTGGGTAACTGTGCCCCTCACCTCAGTGACTATCTTCTCACATGAGTTCTTCAGAACATCTGCGTAGGGAAGCCCTATGAGCCTGTTGCTCCTTGAGGAAGAATTTCATAGTGTTTGAAGATTCAATGGCCTGCTGCTCCTGGTGTTTCATTGAAAGGGAAACCAAATGGATGTGGTGCTTAAGGGCAGCATCAAGCTGGGCGAACCTATCCGGCATGGAACCATCCAGTTGTTTGATTTTATCCTCCAGAAGGTTTAGCTTCCTGCCTGGACTTGCATCAGTAGGGTCCTGAAGCTCATCCACCTGAACAGCCACATCAACATGGTCCTTTGCAGAAGAGGAGTTGGGGAAAACAAAAATATCACCTCCAGACATGGCTTCCTGCTTTTTCGTGCCAGCATGGTTTGTGGATGCTTGCTTCTTACACAGATCACAAATGAATGCAATGACAGTGTGACGCTTGAGCGCGTTATAGGCTGGTTTGGAGATAGCCTGACACAGAGCATGGAACCAGCCAAGGCAGATGTCACATTGGACACCCAACTGTGAATCCTTCACCTCAAGCCCACAGTCATTTTTACCAGGGCCTCCTCTGCAAGTGGTGCAGGAGGAAGTGTCAACCCTAGGGGACTCACAAAGTGAAGGGGACACAGACAGTCCTGGCTCAAGCGGGAGAGACTTGATCGCAGTAGCAACCGTGCCCGCTGGGTTGCTCACTGCTCCGATTTCGGAAACTGCGCCCCCAACAGGTGGTGAATTGGCGTCAGGTTCCAGGCTGAGTCTTCAGTCAGTCTTTCTCGGATTGAAGTGTCGGAGAGAAACGGAGGCCGTTATTTACCGAGCGACTTACCGAGAAAAGTGTTGGGGAGTGTGTATGGACCTAATGATTTCCTGTGGAGATATATGGCTCTCGAATACCGAGAGGCCTACAGACCTCCTGAGTTCACATTGATTAATGGTCTTCGTCGGGGAGGTGGAACATCTCAATCTTGATCTGCTGGGCCCAATGATTGCCCAGCCGAGACTTGAATGTTCTTAATGAAGGAGTAGCTATCATGTGGGCTGGCAATGCCTTCCAGTTGTTCACGATCCGGACCTTGAAGGACGCCCTATGCACTCGTGAGATGCCTTCCAGCTTTGTCAGCTTCATAGCATACTCATGCATGCAAGAATAGGCCTTGCGTTGCAAGGTTCACCCCAGTCTACCTAATTTCAATTTGGAAGACACTCGTGAAGGACACTCAAAGCTACCTATATACAGCATGCTCTAGATACAGTATGTTTATGTGTTCTGCTGCATGCTTCCACAGATGCCCAAACAACAGGGGGAGGGGCTATTAACAGTTAAAACTAACTACCATATTTGTTTTCAATGTTGATATACCCATGCAGGAGTTTCTTTGTTGGATTGCAAATGCCTGGACAGTCCTTCAAGGCCAGACTTTTAATTTTGTCACCAAGCCTTGTAAGAAATTTCACTGATAAACACATCCCTAATTTCTAACATATACAACAATATTATGCTCACATATGCAATACTGGCTCAGTTTCCATGGGCAAAATGTGATCTGGATGGGACTGCTGGTCAGGATAATAATGGAATCATTGACTCCTTAAATTGTTTTTTTACCAGCACTTTAGAACATATCATGTTACAGTGCTGGCAAAATAGCCCTTGATGGAGCAGATTGGCAGTCTGATACAGAGTGCAAATTGTCCATGGACCAGTCTGCAAAATGTGGCAGGTGACTCCATGAAGTATTTTGGGCAGCCCAAAGCCTGTCCCAAATGGGGCAGAATTTCTCCAATTGGGGGTACTATTTTTACTGATACAAGTCCTTATTTAGAATGAGACTCTGAGAAGTAAAATATCAACCAACCCTTGACAACCACATACATACAACCTACCATGTTCCAAAGCAATTGAAACTTGAAGGGCAGATACCTTGAATGCATAAGATACTTTATTCAATTTATGTGTATCCAAAGGTATGCTTAAGAGATTCCTCCTTGCTTGGGTGACATCATTTGCCAGTGCCTTCAAGCCATATCAGTAATACCATTAGAAATATTGCAATAAGACAATCTTATTCAAACATAATTTTTCCCAAATTGTTACAAGTTCAGTCTTTGGAGTTGGAGCCTCACTTAACTCTTTTAGGGACTTATCATGGTGACCCTAACCCCACCATCCGAACAAGCAAGTCCTGCAAGGAAGGGTTAATTTAGAACTCAAAGTCCCTCAAAGCACAGGGACAGCCGCCCTGCTGGAGTCATCCTCTCGTCAGTCAGGTACCAGCCGACCAATGTCGGGTCGGCACCAGAGCGTCTCAGGGGTACCAGAGCGTCGGCGCCGTACCACAGCGCCGGAGCGTCTCATGGCAAACAATCCCAAGCCTGCACATGCATTGTCACTGCATTTTCCTGAACAGTGGACCGGAGCCCAACTCTACCAACTGAGCTATCAGGGCGGCATTGGTGTGGATAAACCTATAGTTCCACTGTAGCTTTTTAGATCAAATGCACTTGGTCAAAATTATTTTTGATGGGTGTATCACGGTTCCTATAGATACGGTTCGGACATGACACCCAGCTGACTGCCTGTTTTGGTAGCATGTTGAGGATATGGTAGTATTTTGAAGGGTTTTGTTCAAGATACATTTGGTTTTGCTAGCATAAGGTAGAATACAGCGTTTTGATTGGTTGACCAAAATGTTCGAAACAGAATTCTGAAGGAATTAGCATGAAGTTCATCGTGGATTTTTCTTTTTATAAAAGCGCTTCAGGGACTAAAAACTGCACCCAGATGATAGCCTGATCAATTTTACATACCAAAAATAAAAAATAAGCCCTTAACCACCACTTAAATTTTCCCACTGGCCAGTGTCCTAAACCCCTGCAAACAGTCCCATTGAAGTTACATGTTAAATTTTGCTGCAAAAAACTGTTTGAACCAGAAATGGAACCTTCAAAACCCCCCAGAATTCTAGAGAAGTATCTCATGTCCACCCCCTGGGGCGTATAACATATGGTGTGGCCATAACCTGGCACTGCAAGTTAATCTTGCTGCAGCATGACAAACTTGTTTGCATTTGCAGAATGTCTGCCACTATGATGTCCCCGGGAATTCTCCGCCGGGCTGATTCAACTAAAAAAGAGTTGAATGTCACATTTGAAGACTCGGTGCCATTGGATTTGGAAGCTATTCTGACGGAAGCAGACCGTGGAAACGCTGAAAAATATGATGAACTCTGTACAGAAATATCAAAGGGAATGATTACGGTTAGTAGCTATTTTGGTTCTCTGTGCTTGTATATTTCGAATGTTTCATGTATGAAATGTTTCATGTATGGATGATTTTCCCCATAGCTTATTTCAGCTAATATGTAGTCCCAGTTGAATAGCTTATCAAAAGTGAATAATAAAATGATTTATTTTTTTGTGTTGGTGCCAAGGCAGAGTTTTTGGGTTACAAGCCAGTCAATGGATTTGGTGTGCAGACCAGTCAGAACAATGAAGGGCATTTTTTGTATATGCAACGTTAATTTTAACCTTAAGAATTGAATTCTTGAAAATTTGTGAACATATTTGGTGTTTCTTTGACCATGTGCTGTTGGCCAATGTTTAAACAGTAACAGCCAATGTTAAAGAAAAGTTCCTTGTATTTGGCAGTCGATGTCCCCTGTAGCCTATAATATATTCCCCCTGTGATCGACAAGTTCCCCGCCACCTTCTGTGTCCGCTGACTTGCTTCTCCCGTGTCCGGCTCCGGACAGCCCCCGTGTCCGGCTCCGGACAGTCCCAGTGTCCGACACCTGAGAGTGACTGCGGCCGGCAGAGGGCGGCGCTGTCGGAGCTGCTGCAGCAGATGGCCGGCTGCGTCGGCCAGCTGGCGGGGGAGCGACACCAGGCGCTGGTGCGTGGCGTGCTGGCCTGCAGCTGGCACGAGCTGCCGCCGGAGGATCAGCGCCGCTACTTCGGTCTCACCGAGCTGCTGGTGGCGGCGCGGCCGGCCAGCACCGCAGACGCCGTCCGTGTGCTCGTCCACTCCCTCCAGTTCGGTATGGAGACTCCATCCTAACCGATTGCGCGGTGCGCCGTTGTGCCAGCTGTGCTCGGTGCTGTGTTGTATAGTGCAGCTGCGCCGTTGTACCAGCTGTGCTCGGTGCTGTGTTGTATGGTGCAGCTGCGCCGTTGTACCAGCTGTGCCCGGTGCTGTGTTGTATGGTGCAGCTGCGCCGTTGTACCAGCTGTGCCCGGTGCTGTGTTGTATGGTGCAGCTGCGCCGTTGTACCAGCTGTGCCCGGTGCTGTGTCGTATGGTGCAGCTGCGCCGTTGTACCAGCTGTGCCCGGTGTGGTGTTGTATGGTGCAGCTGCGCCCGTTGTACCAGCTGTGCCTGGTGCTGTGTCGTATGGTGCAGCTGCGCCGTTGTACCAGCTGTGCCCGGTGTGGTGTTGTATGGTGCAGCTGCGCCGTTGTACCAGCTGTGCCCGGTGCTGTGTTGTATGGTGCAGCTGCGCCGTTGTACCAGCTGTGCTCGGTGCTGTGTTGTATGTTGCAGCTGCGCCGTTGTACCAGCTGTGCTCGGTGCTGTGTTGTATGTTGCAGCTGCGCCGTTGTACCAGCTGTGCTCGGTGCTGTGTTGTATGTTGCAGCTGCGCCGTTGTACCAGCTGTGCTCGGTGCTGTGTTGTATGTTGCAGCTGCGCCGTTGTACCAGCTGTGCCCGGTGCTGTGTTGTATGGTGCAGCTGCGCCGTTGTATCAGCTGTGCTCGGTGCTGTGTTGTATGTTGCAGCTGCGCCGTTGTACCAGCTGTGCCCGGTGCTGTGTTGCATGGTGCAGCTGCGCCGTTGTACCAGCTGTGCTCGGTGCTGTGTTGTATGTTGCAGCTGCGCCGTTGTACCAGCTGTGCCCGGTGCTGTGTTGTATGGTGCAGCTGCGCCGTTGTACCAGCTGTGCTCGGTGCTGTGTTGTATGTTGCAGCTGCGCCGTTGTACCAGCTGTGCTCGGTGCTGTGTTGTATGTTGCAGCTGCGCCGTTGTACCAGCTGTGCCCGGTGTGGTGTTGTCGTGGGGTGCAGCTGCGCCGTTGTACCAGCTGTGCCCGGTGCTGTGTTGTATGGTGCAACTGCGCCGTTGTACCAGCTGTGCCCGGTGCTGTGTTGTCGTGGGGTGTAGCTGCGCCATTGTACCAGCTGTGCCCGGTGCTGTGTTCTATGGTGCAGCTGCGCCGTTATACCAGCTGTGCTCGGTGCTGTGTTGTATGTTGCAGCTGCGCCGTTGTACCAGCTGTGCTCGGTGCTGTGTTGTATGTTGCAGCTGCGCCGTTGTACCAGCTGTGCCCGGTGCTGTGTTGTATGGTGCAGCTGCACCGTTGTACCAGCTGTGCCCGGTGCTGTGTTGTATGGTGCAGCTGCGCCGTTGTACCAGCTGTGCTTGGTGCTGTGTTGTATGTTGCAGCTGCGCCGTTGTACCAGCTGTGCCCGGTGCTGTGTTGTATGGTGCAGCTGCACCGTTGTGCCAGCTGTGCCCGGTGCTGTGTTGTAAAGTGCAGCTGCGCCGTTGTACCAGCTGTGCCCGGTGCTGTGTTGTATGGTGCAGCTGCGCCGTTGTACCAGCTGTGCGCGGTGCCGACAGTGTCGGAGCTGGACCCGCTGGCCGACGAGCCCCTTCCCGGCGAGTTCACGGAGGCCGAGCAGCTGGTCCACAAGCTGGCCGTCGACTCGCTTTTCGCCATCCTGCGCGTTGTTCCCATGTAAGGACAGCTGCCCTCTCACTGACGTTGGTCGGAGTTTTTCGCTCCACTTTCACTTTCTCAGACATGTTGTCTGAAGTTTTCGAGACAATTTGGTATAATTTTCTCAAACTTAACTTATTCGTTCCCTTTAGACTCTTACCGAGAAAGTTGTATCGTGCGCAATCTCATCTGATCTCAACGCGTGTCTGCGTTCTGAAATGCTTGAGAATGGTCGTTGGCCTGACATTTTTCCGAGAATGTCTGCTAACATTTTTCGGACGCGTGGTGCGCTGTTATAGCCTGTTCTGAGTGTGACCCGCGGTCGGCAGAGCGATGGACTTGTTGCTGCAGACGTTGATACAGCGGCAGCCGTACGTGAAGCGACCGGCCAGACTACAGGCTGCCTACTACAACTCTGTACTGAAGCTCGCCTGGCTGCTGCCTCAGATCCGGCCGAAGCTGCTCAGGGTACGGCATATCACCTTGGGTATCCTGTCCCTCCAACTCAGGGCACTGACCCCACTGGGGAGGCACCGACCCCTCACCGGGGATATCCCACCTTCGCTACTCAAATACCGGTATTAACCGAGGCAATACATGTGTGCAGCATACTGGCAAAAAATATTGACCCTCTTAACGAATTGCCCCCATTTTCTAGCTTTCACATCCGAAATATATACTGCCGTCTGCTTCCCAGAACTGCCCACTTGGTGGTTCCTGTGGTGGTGCAAGTTATTGGGCAGGTACGACTGTGAGGTGCCTAGGCCACAGGTGGTGTAGGTTATAGGTCAGGTATAGCTGTGAGGTACCCCGGCCGCAGGTGGTGTAGGTTACAGGGCAGGTATAGCTGTGAGTTACCCCGGCCGCAGGTGGTGTAGGTTATAGGGCAGGTATAGCTGTGAGGTACGCCGGCCGCAGGTGGTGTAGCTTATAGGGCAGTACGACTGTGAGGTGCCCCGGCCGCAGGTGGTGTAGGTTATAGGGCAGGTATAGCTGTGAGGTACCCCAGTCGCAGGTGGTGTAGGCTACAGGACGACTGTGAGGTGAGGTGCCTGGGCCGCAGGTGGTGTAGGTTATAGGGCAGGGACGACTGTGAGGTGAGGTGCCTGGGCCGCAGGTGGTGTAGGTTATAGGGCAGGGACGACTGTGAGGTGGGGTGCCTGGGCCGCAGATGGTGTAGGTTATAGGGCAGGTATAGCTGTGAGGTACCCCAGTCGCAGGTGGTGTAGGCTACAGGACGACTGTGAGGTGAGGTGCATGGGCCGCAGGTGGTGTAGGTTATAGGGCAGGGACGACTGTGAGGTGGGGTGCCTGGGCCGCAGATGGTGTAGGTTATAGGGCAGAGACGAATGTAAGGTGGGGTGCCTGGGCCGCAGGTGGTGTAGGTTATAGGGCAGGTATAGCTATGAGGTACCCCGGTCGCAGGTGGTGTAGGTTATAGGGCAGGTATAGCTGTGAGGTACCCCAGTCGCAGGTGGTGTAGGCTACAGGACGACTGTGAGGTGAGGTGCCTGGGCCGCAGGTGGTGTAGGTTATAGGGCAGGGACGACTGTGAGGTGAGGTGCCTGGGCCGCAGGTGGTGTAGGTTATAGGGCAGGGACGACTGTGAGGTGGGGTGCCTGGGCCGCAGATGGTGTAGGTTATAGGGCAGGTATAGCTGTGAGGTACCCCAGTCGCAGGTGGTGTAGGCTACAGGACGACTGTGAGGTGAGGTGCATGGGCCGCAGGTGGTGTAGGTTATAGGGCAGGGACGACTGTGAGGTGGGGTGCCTGGGCCGCAGATGGTGTAGGTTATAGGGCAGAGACGAATGTAAGGTGGGGTGCCTGGGCCGCAGGTGGTGTAGGTTATAGGGCAGGTATAGCTGTGAGGTACGCCGGCCGCAGGTGGTGTAGCTTATAGGGCAGTACGACTGTGAGGTGCCCCGGCCGCAGGTGGTGTAGGTTATAGGGCAGGTATAGCTGTGAGGTACCCCAGTCGCAGGTGGTGTAGGCTACAGGACGACTGTGAGGTGAGGTGCATGGGCCGCAGGTGATGTAGGTTATAAGGCAGGGACGAATGTAAGGTGGGGTGCATGGGCCGCAGGTGGTGTAGGTTACAGGGCAGGTATAGCTGTGAGGTACCCCGGCCGCAGGTGGAGTAGGTTATAGGTCAGGTATAGCTGTGAGGTACCCCAGTCGCAGGTGGTTTAGGCTACAGGACGACTGTGAGGTGAGGTGCATGGGCCGCAGGTGGTGTAGGTTATAGGGCAGGGACGAATGTAAGGTGGGGTGCATGGGCCGCAGTTGGTGTAGGTTACAGGGCAGGTATAGCTGTGAGGTACCCCGGCCGCAGGTAGTGTAGCTTACAGGGCAGGTATAGCTGTGAGGTACCCCGGCCGCAGGTGGAGTAGGTTATAGGTCAGGTATAGCTGTGAGGTACCCCAGTCGCAGGTGGTTTAGGCTACAGGACGACTGTGAGGTGAGGTGCCTAGGCCGCAGGTGGAGTAGGTTATAGGGCAGGTATAGCTGTGAGGTTCCTCGGCCGCAGGTGGTGTAGGTTACGGGGCAGGTATAGCTGTGAGGTGCCCCGGCCGCAGGTGGTGTACCAGCGGCTGCTGGCTCTGGACCTGCTGTGTCCGCGGGAGGAGCTGACCGCCGGGAAGGACGCGGTGCCGGAGGCCGCCGCGCTGGACGCCCTGATGCTGGTCACCTTACGACAGACGGAGCTCCGGTGCTACCCTGCCGGCGATGGGCAGCTCCACTGGACCAATACCAAACACCTGTACGCCGAACTCGTCAAGGTAGGCACTGCTCAGCCGTCACAACCTGGCCTGCCGTGCAGGAGTGTGCTCTTACCGATGAAAATATGTTGTCGAATCACTGCAGCTGCAGGTTGTGTGGTGTTTGATAAACTGTGATCACCGGAATCACCGGCACAGCTGTCTGATGTCGCGCTCCACAAGCCTGTACCAGGTGTCTGTGCTTTTACTTTCGCCAGGAGGGCCGTAGCGGGCCCTCAGCGGCCTAATCAAGTGTCCTATGCGGCATTCGAGGTGAGCTGCTGCTCTCTAGTGCGGAGTGCTTGCAGTCAATCGCCGAAGTTTCTGACGTCATACATCGGTTTCTCATGGGCTAGTCTGTGTAACCTCGGTACGTTAGATCCATTGTTTCGACAGCCTCTCCTTCAGGTGGTTTGCTCTGATATCGCTGTGCCGGGCGCTGTTCAGCGGCGACTGAGGTGACCCCTGCGGCGGCAGATATTCCGTGAGCTGGCGCTGTCCACGCCGTCCACGTCTCACGCCCAGTTCTGGCTGCTGTGGATGGCGGCGCGGCGGCGACCCCTGGCCGAGCACCTGCTGGACTGGCTCTGGCGGCGGGTGCAGGACGTGCTCTCGCCGGCCGTGCTGCGTCAGGCCGCCGCCCTCTACATCGGCTCCTTCCTGGCGCGGGCTCAGATCGTCGACGTCGAGTAAGTTGGGGAGAGCGAGCCGGGCACCGGAAACGCAGACCTTAATGTTGCGTGTTTTCTTCTCAGGTGTATGGGACAAAGACTAATTTAGCTTAGTGATGTCTCGTCACGTTAAGCCAGCTTATGGTATGATATTTTGGAAAACAGCCTTGGTCTCTTCCTAAAACAGTGGTGCTCTCTTCTTTACGCCTTTATTTTTTAAGAAGAGAAGCTTATATCCCACCGCCAGTGAATGATTGGTGGGGCAGCGGAATTGGCCGATACATGATATCGTCCAGTGTGAAGTCGCCTGTGCGTTACCTAAGCTCATGATACAACTTAGTGGTGAGGGAAATTTCCAGTTACAATTGTTGAGGGTCTTGAGCGACCGCTGAGACTCGGGCAGCGCCGTTTCACGGCCGTGTGCCCCGGTTCGACAGACTGCTGCGCACCACGCTGGAGGTGATGTGCGGCTGGGTGCACCGGTACCTGACCCAGCAGGACAGCGTGGCGCGCGAGAGGCCCGACTACAGCGTCCACCGACCGTTCTACGCCGTCTGCCAGACCTTGTTCTACGTGTTCGCCTTCCGACACGCCGAGCTGCCTCCCACCGAGGAGAGTGAGTGGTACCTTGCGGCTGTCCCCGTCAGTGTCTGGTACGCTAGGGCTGTCTCCGGCACTGAATTGTACCGGAGGGCTGTCCCCTGTAGTGAATTGTAACCTGCTGCTGTCTCCCATAGTAAATTGTACCGTGCGGCTGTCTCCGGTTGTAAATTGTACCCTGGAGCTGTCCCTTGTAGTGAATTGTACCCTGGGGCTGTTCCCGGTAGTAAATTTTACCCTGGGTCTGTCCCCGGTAGTGAATTGTACCCTGGGGCTGTCTTTGATAGTTAGTGGTAGCCTGAGGCTGTCTTCGGTAGCAGTACCCTTGGGTTGTCCTTGGTAGTGACTGGTATCCTGGGACTATCCTGGCAGTGGGTGGTACCGCCTCTCCCCTTTACTCACAGCAGTCAGTTTTTGTACTATTGCATACATAAACTCTGTGCGAAAAACAACATGGAATAATGTATTGGCTGTATCGTATGAAAGGTTTCGCTGGTTTTTGCGGTTTAATTGCGGTAATTTTTCTGGAAATATCCTACTGCCGTGTGTAAGCACCCTAACATTTGAACCGCCACACCTTAAGGACTTGTTCAGGGCAGCAGTGGTATGTGTGTAGGAGGGCTCACGTGATCCGGCTGTTGTTTACGCCACTGTCAACGGCCGCTGATGATCCCCAACATTTAGTGTCATCCCATGTCTGTGCTGAGACGTACCAGGAACGCTGCTCTCTATCGAGGTGTGACCTCACACCCGGCCCGTTCCTGCCCACACACACAGACTGGTGGCGATGGTGCGTGAGAGGTAGGCGGCGCTAAGACCAGTGTTCCATGTGTGACGCCTCCGTCCGTGGTGTCCGCAGACCTGCCGTTCCTGCGCTCTCTCAACTACGAGCGTCTGGTGACGTCACAGCTGAACCCGCTGCGGTTCTGCCCGCCGGCGGTGGTGCAGAACTTTGCCAGCGTGGCGCGCCACTACCAGCTGGCCTACTGCTACACAGTCATTGAGCGGAACAACAGGTCAGACCCGGAGACGGGACTGATCCGACCCCGTGTCAGAAGCGACGGGTCAGAGTAAAAAACGGGACCGAGCCGACCCCTACAAAATGATTTAAAATTAGTTGTTGTTATTTATAAAACGACAGCTATGTGATCACATTTGTTAAGAAAATATGTTGAGTGTTGAGTCGACTCAACTCTGACTCACAGCTTAGAGGCCGACTACGATTCTAACTCGACTCAACTGGTCAAGCAGTTGAGTCGACTCTGACTCAACCCAAGCCTGGAAATGAGTCGACTCAACTCTGGCTCGAGGCAAAACTTGAGTCAATTCTGACTCTGAGTCGCGACTCAACAAATCTGACTAAGTGGACGTCATTCCGTTATTGGCAGATGTTGAGTTTGCTTCAGTCGCCACTGGCCTTGCCTTGCAAGTCTCGCCAAGTGCCCGGCTGTCCCTCCAAATGTCCGGCTAAGTGTCCTACAGTTCCGCTGATTGTCGGCTGTTCGGCAGGATTCGGATACCGGTGGTAGTGAGCTCCGGTTTCGGGATAAAGAGGCTGGAAGCCGACCAGCTCTACTGCAGCTTCTTCCCGTTCGACCCGTACCTCCTCAAACAGTGAGTCTGCAGTGAGCCCGCAGCCGGCGACCCGCGAGCTAGCTGACCTCATTTCAGCTCTAGGTGGCGATAGACACCAGACGCTCCCAACAGTATTTGCCCCAGTCCCTCAGAGAATTCCGTTAACACCCGCACTGGAGGGGGTCTGGCACTAACGCGCACTGGAGGGGGCCTGGTAGGCCCCCCTAAGATCTCGGAAACTAAGAGGTGTAGAAAAACGCCACTTGGCAGATGGATGGGGGCTATGGTGATCTACATGATGACCAATTTTCATTGACCTAGGTCAATATCTTCAAGGTCAAACGAGATCTTAAAGGTCAAATATTGGCCATGCTGGGGATCGATTGGTAAATGCTGTAATTCTGCGGGAAAATGGCGGGAATAAGCTAAAGGCGGATAAGTTTCATAGAGAAAATGTCTCAAAGAGGCTTCCCCACAACTTTTGGGTCAAGGTCATTCAAGGTCATTGACCTTTAAGGTCACAATATAGTATACTACTTATAATGTGCACTTCGACTAACACTATAGCCACTGTTTGGCGGGAAATGAGGATTGACCTTTGCAAATGACCTTTGACCTTTGTATTGGGGTACCCTATCGATGACGTCATAGCATAATATATGTCAGACCAGGTAACGTCATTCAGCCGGACGCCCAGTGGTCAGTGACCTTGAAAGTGCAGATATGACCTTGACCTGTGACCTTTGACCTTGACCTTGACTTTCATGTGAAGTGACCTTGACATACAATCCCGGTTATATGGAGTTACGACGTCACCACTCGGTTTCCAATGCAAGCTAACTGGTCCGACCGCGCATTTACGGCGATCTCAAAATGCAGGTCTGACTTTGAAAGCCTATAAGTCAAAAAATTTTCGACCGATTTTGAAAAAGTCTTCACCAATCGACGCGCTATTAAATTCTGTTAAATGTGGCAAGGTATCGTTTTTCGGCGACGCGCGGTTCTCCGGCCACCTTGGAAAAACAGGTGGGGGGCCTCCGAGGCCCCACTCCAGTGCGCGTGTTAAGGGTGCGTTACCCTCGACACATGCGCCACACGACATGACCCAGCAGAACTAATACCCTGTTTCCCCAACAACAGATGTCAGGTCATTCGTTCATTCATCTTGATACACAGATCGCCCACGTGACACGTTGGTTGTAAACTGTAGTACGCTGCGCATTCCACGCATTACGACCCTTCAGGTGACCAAGAACCGCTGCGGGCAAGGTCAGACGCGTCGCAGTAACAGGTGCTCTCGCAGAGGCGGGCCCAGTATTTTTCCGAGGGCAGCCTGCTATTGGGCAAATGTCTTGATTTCTCTAAATGAGAAAGCGGTTGCAGCTCGCACCATTGTCACCTGAGATGGACCAAAGCTAGCCAAATGGCAGTTCAAGCATGGCTGTGGATTGGCCACGCTATTTGCGCTAGTTAGCAGCTAGTCAGCGGTAGGATCCGCGCCCATTTCCTACTTCCCACTTCGGCCACTGTCGTGACGAAATGTTATGTTCTTGGCCCGCCTTGCGTCGGTGGGTCGTCATTCTCCGCGCGTACACACACATGCACATACACATGACACATGGGCCGGGTGCCCGCATTTGTGACTGCCTTGGCGTAGCTTAGGGATCCCCCGCCTCGTAGCGGTCATGGAGAGGGGTTCACTGACTCACTCACCCACCGAACCCTGAGGCGCGCAGCTCCATGTGTTTACCCAAGTATTTATTGTGGAACATTTTTCTGGTGCTCGGAGAAGGGGTAGCGTTCTACCCCTGATCATGTGCGGAGTTGTCCTCACTGTGATCGAGAGGTGTTACTGATTATAGGATAGTTTGTGTTGTAATCGACAATACACGTGTACGATCTCAATCCCGTCGAGACCCTTTCTGGCCACATCAGTTCGACATAAACCAAAGCCTTTTTAATGTATTTCAAGCAGTTTCCCAAGGTATAGGCCCTGACCTAGGGCAGGATCAAAAGATGATCTAAACAAGAGGCCGTCCATAAAGTACCTAAGGAAAAACAAGGGGTGGGAAGGCAGCGACCATTTTGTTAGACGTTACAACAGGGCGTAAGAAAGTATTACCATGAGGGAGGGGGGTTAAAATTATAAGAACGCATGTTACGTAATTTATGGATAGGCCCTCAGATCTGACTTATAATTAACACTGATATGATTCAATGGAGTCCACACATCATTATCATTGAATTTTGGAATTTTTTGTGTGACCTTTTCATGAGGAGAGGAGCCGTGAGAGGTTCGTGTGAAAACGTGTCCTGATGTCCAAATAACCCTCACATACCTCCAGTCACGAGGCCATAGTTCCCTGATGTTAAGAGCTAAAGGCATGTTCTTGCAAAACACGCACAATAAAAGTTGTATAGTCCGTACCGATTTTCAAGAACTGAACGACGTTTCTGCAATATTCGGCAAGCATTATGTGGTGATGCAACACGACTTCCCCGCGAAATTTCAGTGGGGTGTCATCGGCCTTTCAAGTAGTATTGTGATCATTTCAGGGAAGGCCCTAGTTCAATTGGACGAGAAAATATTATCTTGCTGGAAATTTATAGATTCAAGAATGACTTTTATGGAGTTTAAAGGACACAGAAAATACCGTAATATGTCAGGGTAGCAAAAATGTGTCTAAATCACAGCAAAAGAGGAATACACGGTCATTTTGCTAAAGAAATTCCAACATCAGCAGCAAAAAATATTGCATCGGGCTTGAGCTTCAAGCACCGAGGGTGAAGACAGTTTACCGTTTGAAAATTCGGAACATTGAATGCGATAAAGCTGATGGACTAAGGAACGGGACACGCAAGTCCTCACATGGCCACCCCAAAGTGGGAGAATCAATCGCGGATCCAGGGGTGCAAAGGGGGCACGTGCCTCCTTCGTTCGACCCTCGGTGCCCCCTGAAATGGTCGCGGCGCCCCTCTGAAAGATCGATGGCTCCCCCTGAAAGGTCGCTAGTCAGCAGCCTCGGCGATAACAGGTGCTGGCAGAATATGACACAGAAATCTGACTCACAATTGTTTGCCTTTTCTTATGAGGAGTGTACTATGGGGACACACTAATTGAGTGAATTTCTGCCCTGTGGTCGTCGTCGTCATTTTTCCACTCTGCTCCCGGGACATCACCGCTTTCTTTTCCCCTGAAAGTTCTTGTCATTCCAGTTCATGGCGGCCAGAAATTTGACTTATTGATATTGGTAGAGCCTAATGTTCTGCCGTTTGTATTCCTCTGACACGAAAGTGTCATCCTCGACCATGGCGATGGAGCCACAATGATCAAAATCATAGAATGCTTAGTAGAGAATGACACCCAGACGCTCTGAATTTCCCATTTACTTTTTTCTTTCTCACTGTTGGACCCACTTTTCTAGTGGATTTATTTTGGCATAATTCAATAATCCTAGTGTATATAAAATCATCTAGTGTGGAAGGAAGGAAACATTGGATGAAAAATGCGCAAACCTTAAGTAAGGGATGCAATTGAGTTTAAACTAACTCCTAGAATATTACACCGTTTGAACTTGCCACTCGTCTACCATATGTTCAAACGTGAATTTTACACTCAGTATCCCAGTGCAAAACCATTTTTGAGACACTGCGGAGTGGGGCGCTGCGACATCCCAAAGATTAGCTAGCATACTAAACGCTCACGTCGGTAAAAACACCGTCTTGGGTCAACTAGGCTATTTGACGCAAATCAGATACAATTTAACAACGTATTCTTCCTTTGTACTTTAACCCGCGCCCCACCGGGGTCCGGCGCCACCTTCGCCCCACCGGGGGCCATCGATGGCCCCCCTCTAACTCCGAAAATATGGGCGTTAGCGCAAATCTGCAAAGTGCATTAGAAAGCTGGCGTGAATTCAGTAAGAAATTACTTCACATGTTTTAGCGCTCAGGTCAATGGCTTGACCTGCAGAGGTCAAATTAGGTCAAAATCGGCTATTTTCACTCAAATATGCAATGCTTAAGCAAACTGGGCATAACTCTTATGCCATTAGAGCTATTGAGATGTGATAAATTCCATTGGATAGGAAAATTCCAGACCTTTATCTGCTATGCGGAACGTAATGACCTCCCGCAAGTGTTTTGACATCCAGAGGTCACCTCGTGACCTTATATGACCTGAGGTCACGAAGGTCAGAAGGTGACTTTGTCGTATATTAAATGAAAGCCAGTGACGAAACATACACGATGGTGTTTGATTCAGCGCTCAAGCATAGGTCAAAAGTTATTGTCCAAATACTGTTTTTGACCCCTGGTGAACTTGGATGACCTTGGAGAGGTCAAAGGGCAAATATAGCCCCTGGAATCCGTGAAAGGGTGTCCAAGAACGCTTCTCTGATCAAGCCGAGCAATTTAAATTGTTTTTGTGACTTTTAGATCATAAGACAGCTTTTCCCCATGCTTTTTCAATAGGAGAGGTCACCTCGTGACCTGACCTCAGGTCACGAAATAGAAAAATCCCGGATATACACCTTGTAGACCCTGGAGGGGTCATGAAGTTTAGGAAGTTTCAAATCGATCGACTTCGAAATGTAGCTCTTACAGAGCTCAAAAGTTGAAGTGAGGTGACCTTGGTTGACCGCGTCTGGTGACATGAACTTGGGTGGCCCGGGGTAAAAAATTTCAGGGATGGTGGAAAAATGATGCAGTGAGAGGAAAAGCCCTCAACCGTTGTGCTGCGCCTCGTCGTTTTTTTGCTATCCTGGAAAAACCTTAGGGGGCCATCGATGGCCCCGGTGGGGGAGGGTTAATTATACTTGGAACGCTCTATTACGTCAATATTGTTTGAAAAATACACCCACGTAACTTTCCGGTAAGATTTTGATGAGCTGCGAATATGAAACATTTACTTCAGGCTGATTTTAGACCGCAGACGGTGACCTGATTGCGACGAAATTTTGAACGGATGCCCAAAATTAACCAAATAATGAACAATTTTCGGGGGCATTTTAAACAAAAGTGTGCACACTATAAAGTCATATTGCTTATCAAAACAGCAACTCAGCAACATTCCATATGTAAGAAGATTCATGAAGGCTCACATTGTCCAGTTGCAGAACGGTGTGCGCCATCCAGCGTCGGCCAGGCAGGTCGCAACTGGCCAGAAAGTAAGAAGGACCATACAATTTTAGCTTCCAACTCTGACAATACATTTTCCACAGCAAAACGGAAAGCTAACCGGATTCTGACCCATTTTTGCTACCAGTTAAGAACACTAGAATATTCCCTGTGCCCCCAAATCCGTTAACACGCACCCCGCTGGGGGGCGAAATTCACCCCCTCCTGGTTTTCCCAGATATCTCCAACATTATGAGACGCAGAACAACAAAACTTACAGTAGCTTATCCCTGATCAATTTTACACATCTGACCAAATTTTTGAGTTAAGGTCATGTCAGGTCAAGGAGCTATTCAGGGTCAAGTGACCCGACCTCAAAACCTAAAATTACGAGTTTGAAGCAGCGCCCAGGGAACATTAGCAAACTGATCAGTTTGAAACTTCCACAATATGGTAAGGCCATTAGGGTCTACAAACCTGCTATCTCGGAATTGTGATTTTGTTGACTTAAGGTGGGGTCAATTTTTGGTCACCCCATTATAAGTCTAAGGTGAAAATAGAATGGGCTCGTTTACCGTAAATTCTGGATAGATAAAGCTGAAAATCCTCAAAACGTCCATTCTTACCACGATCTTGACCATAAAGTTGAGTTTTTGAGCATCTGACCTCTCAAAGGTCATATCAGGTCACGGGAGAAGAGAGAGAGATTGTTTTTCCAATAACTTCTCACTGAATTGAGATAAAGCTCCCATTTTGCTTGCATTGTGCTTATATTGTCACGGGGAGTCGATTGATATGCAACATGACCATATCAGGTCACTCCGTGACCCTGACCTAGGTCGAGGTCAGGTCATTTTGATTATTTGACCTAGCAAGGTCATGTTATGCATCATTGGATTTGCCGCGATGAGAGGAATCCAATGATGCATAAATATTTGCTCTAGCACCCCTGAGAGTAGATCTAGGGAAACGTACACTGCTCTGTGGTAAGCCTATGGAGCCTTCTTTGACCTATGCTGACCTCAATATTGACCTGGCATTAAAATTATTCCCATAAATCTCTTCGTCTTGTCAAGATCTTTCGAACGTCGCCTGTAATTTTCCTTTAGCTTTCGTGGGGAACGAGATACGGAGGGGGGCGAAACCCCCCAGCGTGGCGCGTCATGCAAGGGACCCTAGCGGGGCGCGTGTTAAAAACGAAATATAAATTTTTGCTAGAAGTGAAGTGGCCTAGCCTCGGCGGAGGCTCTTTTTGTGATTTCAGCCTCTTAGCTACCCTCACTGGTCCACAAGAGAACGTAAGACTTGAAAGAAAGGACGTGATTGAAATGTGGTCACCAGACGGAATGAGCTTCCGAGCGACAGCAAGGAATTGAACGCAGGAATGCATTTTACAAATTACGACTTTGTGCTGAATCTATTTTGGATGCCATGAAGAATAAACTCCACCCGTCCCGTCGGATCTATGGGACCAATTGGAACAAGTATCACATCGGGAGATTCATGATTTCCGGTATTGTTGCATAGGCATAAAACCGCATCCATGACGTTGACGGAGTAGGGTCTTCACATAAGTGACTATTTTGGGGTTCAAAACATAACACCATGTGGTAGCCATCGGCTCAGTATGATCCTCAGTCTCTCTGATCATGCTATGATTTATTAGTCATATAATTAGATAATTACAGCAATCGTAAAGTAAAAATCCAGGTAGAATTCGCAAAGCTCCATTCATGTTTTTAATGTGACTCTTAGCATGGGCGCCGAAAGCAGGGGACGCGTCTCCCCTGTTGGCCAACCAGGGGGATGTCCCCCCCAAAATTTTTGGGTCAATCGTCATTAATGCTCTCAAGTACCGAATATGTTCAAAATTCGCCTCCCCCGGTCAGCAGCAGCCTGGGTCCGTCCCCTGCAAAAATTCAGTGGCGACACCCCTGCTTCTTAGGAAATACAAATGTGTGATAACTGAAAAGTGTTGTCCCAATGTCTTACTCCTACCCAATTTCAAAATTATTTTATTCTATCCATGGTGTGTTTTATAGCACAAAAATAATGCATGATTTTTTATTTAAAACACCAGTCCCATTAAAAAATCCGAATTTTGCTATGGCCTAGCTTCGGCTGTTTTCGACCTAAAAATCACCCCCTGAGCAAGGCTCCCCTGTACAGGTAAACACTCCCGTCTGATTTTTTGTCTCCCTCTTTCTCTCTCTCTCTCTCTCTCTCTCTCTCTCTCTCTCTCTCTCTCTCTCTCTCTCTCTCTCTCTCTCTCTCTCTCTCTCTCTCTCTCTCTCTCTCTCTCTCTCTCTCTCTCTCTCTCTCTCTCTCTCTCTCTCTCTCTCTCTCTCTCTCTCTCTCTCTCTCTCTCTCTCTCTCTCTCTCTCTCTCTCTCTCTCTCTCTCTCTCTCTCTCTCTCTCTCTCTCTCTCTCTCTCTCTCTCTCTCTCTCTCTCTCTCTCTCTCTCTCTCTCTCTCTCTCTCTCTCTCTCTCTCTCTCTCTCTCTCTCTCTCTCTCTCTCTCTCTCTCTCTCTCTCTCTCTCTCTCTCTCTCTCTCTCTCTCTCTCTCTCTCTCTCTCTCTCTCTCTCTCTCTCTCTCTCTCTCTCTCTCTCTCTCTCTCTCTCTCTCTCTCTCTCTCTCTCTCTCTCTCTCTCTCTCTCTCTCTCTCTCTCTCTCTCTCTCTCTCTCTCTCTCTCTCTCTCTCTCTCTCTCTCTCTCTCTCTCTCTCTCTCTCTCTCTCTCTCTCTCTCTCTCTCTCTCTCTCTCTCTCTCTCTCTCTCTCTCTCTCTCTCTCTCTCTCTCTCTCTCTCTCTCTCTCTCTCTCTCTCTCTCTCTCTCTCTCTCTCTCTCTCTCTCTCTCATCTCTCTCTCACAAAAACTAGAAATGTATCAGGCTTGAAAAGCAACTGTCGTAAGGATACACTTGTTGTCTACTTCTGGTGAAAAAATCACGACGATAGCCACGTTACTTTACGAGATATTTCACGAAATATGCTCCCATAGGGTTAACATTGATAACGCACCCTTAAGCATTTGCATTCGAAATGAATAAATACTATCCCATCCTGTTCTGGATTGCTAGCATTTTTCTTCATTCAACGTTTACTTTGGATTCATTGAGTAACTGTCTATGGGATCTTTATCCACCCGCCCCCTTCTCCCTGAATCGATAGCTAGACCGGGGGATTCATTACTTTGCTGAGAGAGAGAGGAGAGAGAGAGAGAGAGAGAGAGAGAGAGAGAGAGAGAGAAAGAGAGAGAGATATATTTGCGCTGACTGACCTGCCCCTGCCGGCAGTTCGGCGGCGTATTTCCGCGAATGTTACCGGGAGTACGCCGGCGGGACGGGGGCGGAGTCCGACTCGGAGTCGGACTCGGACCCTGACGACGAGATGGAGGCGGACGCGGCCTTCACCCCCAGCAGTCCGACGGCCGAGTTCAACTACGGCGTGTCGCCCGGCTTCAAACACTGACCTCCGCTGCCAGTCAGGCATAACTGAACTGCTGGGCTGTGGATTCAGTTTGTTGGCGAGGTGTTCCTGTGAATGTGTGAGGACCATTCAGTTGTTGGTGCGTATTTAAAACATTGAGTGTAGTCCGTGCCCACGGGTGTATGAAAAGTGTCCGTTAGCTATTTTCCTACCCAGAAGTGCCGGGTAGAGCGGATGTGTCCTGCCGACACTGCCTTGCACAATTGGACAGTATGGACTTCAGGGTATCGACTCATCGCCAATGATTATTTTTAAGGATCCATTTTTGGAAATGCAAGTGAAACTTTACTTGTGTTTTAGTGTATGACTTTCAAGCTGCAAGCACAGTTTTGCCTCTGGCAAGCAACATGTGCCTGAGTAGTGCAATTTAGTGCCTGGCACTTAGCGAAACTTGGCGCATCAGTCCGTCGCGAGTTTTGTGCCTCCATGTTTGCCCAAAACGAGTGACTTGGGTCCTTTCACTCGAAGCAGACGGAGAAAGAAATTTTCTCGTTGGTGTCCGTTTACCAGTTGTGTGTATTCGAGGCGAGTGTTCTCCGTTGGTTTAAGTCATCACTTCGGAGTGACGCGTGGTGTAATTATTGGAATATATGGAAGATCAAAGATTGGGTTAAGGGCGCGATATAGCCTAGATGCTGAAGGCGCCCTATGCCCTATAATCCCCAATACACACACAAAAGTTGGATTAAATGTGGAAACTGGTACCATAGTTCCGTTATGTATCTATGGTCTGATATTGTGGCCGCCCGTTACAGGTAAAACATGGCTCTTCCCGCCTCTGTTTGGATGTGTCATCCATGCCGATTTCATTATAATCAGGAATAGCTTAAACACGGGCTACTTAAATCAAGAAAAGCCAGTACGTTTCCATTGCAGGTTCTCGTGTGTAGTGGGCGAACCAAGTACAGCATGTTCCTGTTGGCCAAAGCTCTGGCGTTAAGGGCTGGTCTGGGCGACGTTTGGCGTGATCTGGCTCCCGTGCAATGCGGGATCTTTGTTGCTGCCATCTTTACAGTTTGCTGCCCAGCAACAGGAACCGTACCGTCCCAAACAACAATTCTGTGTTGAATGGGCATTGGTCCTAGTGCAAGTTTCTGGTGCATTTTGTCAGGAGAAAGGTTGGAGCGCTGTGGGCGCTTTTCTACATGGCGATACCGCATTGAACCTCGAACCGTGGAAGTTCTTTCTTTGATGCCGTCGCTGGGGGGCTCGAGTGAACAGTTATATTCTCATGCGTGTATGAAGGAAAATAAACCAGCACATGTATATGTTCATCTAGCGATATTTGTGAGTAGATGGAAAGTCGGTCCGAAAAATCTCAGCACAGAGATACACAGAAATTCTAGATATTTCTATTCCTTTTCTTTCCTTCACGTCTGAAGCATCCACCTGTGCGATCGCTTAGAATTATAAAATCCACGACCCGCTACAAAGATTAGGATAGTTGGAGAAATGGGGAGCTACCCAGTACGTATCCATACATTCACTCAGTTCATTCAATGTCTGAAGCGAGAATTTAATTTTATTTTGGTAAGTCCACTTACAACGGGCACACTTGTCCAATTATAGAGCGTATTAGCGTGGGTGTTTGAGGATTCTCTCCACGGGTTCAGATCAGACATGGAAGACGGTTTCCCGTCGTGGGGATTGAACCCACGTTAATCCGTGTTGTCCGATCTGAAGACTGGCAACGAAGCCACTAGGTATCATGATTGCTTTCAGTTAATTTGCAAACACTATTTGTATCCTGCCGAACGGTTGTGTGTAGGTGAATGTTTTGTTGTCATGGCAACCAACACATACATCCTGTACAGAGAAATACGAGGAGTGAATCTGGCGCGGCGGCACCAGCGTAACAGTGTGTGATCGATACTCGTGTAACGTGCGGCCGCCTGGTCACAATTCGGTTTCGAAAGGTCTGGAACTGCGGGTTTTAAAAGCAATTGGTTGCAATTTTTCTTCCACCGCAGATGAAAAACTAGAAGTTAAGTGTTAACGTCACCTGCTGCTCCCGAATATGAATCATTTGTATAAAGGTGAAGACCCAATCGTCATTAGTCATGGACTATTATCTCGTGCAGTGCTGGAACAAGGTCCAAAGGGCGAAGCTGAAACTATTGTTGAACGTGAACCTGTGCGCTTTAAAGATGTGAAAGAACTCTCACTCAGCTACCGAAGTAAGTAGATTAAAACTGCGTTCCTGCCTTGATACATTGTAATGGTGAGACATTGAAAGCATATTATTTCGATGTGTTGTTGCTGTGAAAAAAATACATTATGATTTTCTAGCAATTCAAAATACCCCTATCAGTTTGATTTTGGGGGACGGGGATGGAATTTCAAGGGCAAAACTGCCTAATTTATGCATAATTAATTGACGTTTCTAGTTATACAATGAAAGCTTTCTCTGATCTGATGGCTGTTATATGTACTTGTCCGTTTTATTATTGCCATGCTAGCACCCGCCGTGGGTGAGGGTGAATGTTATAGTTAGGGAGCTGGTTGAAAGCAAACATAGTTGAAATCAAATTTGGTTGAACATCATCATGCATCATGCAAAAACATCATGCATACTGCCAGGGATGTGGATTGTGAACATCATTGGGGGTGCCCAAAGTTGAGCAAGGAAAATTTTAATAACCACCATATGAAAGGAGATAGCATAATACCGATTATCTTTGTTTTAGCCATCATACAGTCCTTTTGAATCCTGAAAATGATGAGCAATAAAACTTAAATTGTATTTTAACACTACCTCAATATTTCATCTCGGGTGCCTGGGCAGCCCCAAAGAGATATAAGTTTACAGCCTGCATGATACTGCTCATTAACCTACGCCCCATCGGGGTCCGGCGCCACTTTCACCCCACCGGGGGCCATCGATGGCCCCCTCTAATTCCGAAAACATGGGGATTAGCGCAAATCTGCAAAGTGCATTAGAAAGCTCTCGTGAATTCAGTAAGAAATTCACATGTTTAAGCGCTCAGGTCAATGATTTGACCTTCAGAAGTCAATTTAGGTCGCGATAGGCTATTTTCACTCAAATATGCAGTGCTTAAGAAAACTGGGTATAACTCTTATGCCATTAGAGCTATAGAAATCTGGTAAATTACATTTGATATGAAAATGCCAGACCTTTTCCCGCTATGTGAAACGTAATGTCCTCCCGCCAGTGGTTTGACCTCCAGAAGCCACCTCGCGATCTAATATGACCTGAGGTCATAAAAGGTCAGAAAGTAACTTTGGCGTAAGTCAAATTAACGCCAGTAACGAGACATACACGATGATGTTTGATTCAACGCTCTAGCTTAATTAGGTCAAAAGTTGTCAAAATACTGTTTTTGACCCCTGGAGACCATGGATGACCTCGGAGAGGTGAAAAGGCAAATATGGCTCCTGGGATCCGAGAAAGAGTGTCCAAGAACGCTTTTCTGAGCAAGCTGAGCATCTGCAATAGTTTTTGTGACATTTAGATCATAACACAGCTTTTCCCATGCTTTTTCAATAATAGAGGTCATCTCGTGACCTGACCTCAGATCACGAAATCGAAAAATCTCTGATATACATCTTGTACACCCTGGAGGGGTCATGAAGTGTAGGAAGTTTCAAATCGATCGAGTAAGAAATGTAGCTCTTGTAGAGCTCAAAAGTTGAAGTGAGGTGACCTTGGCTGACCTCGCCTGGTGACCTGACCTTGCGTGACGCGGGGTGAAAAATTTCAGGGATGGTGGGAAAATCATGGGGTGAGAAATAGAGCCCTCAACCGCGGTGCTTCGCCTCGTCGTTTTTCTGCTATCCCGAGAAACTTAGGGGGGCCATCGATGGCCCCGGTGGGGCGAGAGTTAAGATCCACTCAACAGCCCACTTCTGCTTTATTTAGAGACCGTTCAGCTACTGTTTCCACTGGCATGTGCTGAGCGTGCTATACATATTTTGCATTTATATTTTAAACATCTGGAACATACTAAAAAACAGCCGTTAAAAACTCTCACCGCTCCAAATAATTTAATCAACGTTGCTTGATGTTTCATTATTGTCCTCTCCCATCCTCGTATCAAAATTCTAGTAGGGGAGAGTGGGGTAAGATGCCCCTTCGGGTAAGACGCCCCATCCCCTCTTTTGGCAATCCGGGCCACCACTGGTAAATAATATTGTTCTTGGTCGAAAGCAGAGGCTTTGATTGTTTCTTGCGCAAAAATTCAGTTCCCTCCTGTGAGTTGCGTGAAGCTGGTGGGTAAGTCTTTGTTTCGATGCTTTTCTAAGAAAAAATTGCCCACATAGGTTGCAGACATCTCGAAGAATATTGAATGCATGCTTTGTTTGACTTATCATTACGAATGATGGCATATTTGACTCATTAACTGAGCATTTCCCTTGAGTGAACTAATTACATGATTTTTGCCTTTCAGGTTTTATCTAGTTTGGGTAGTGATGGGAAAGATGCCCCTCAACGAATGGGGAAAGATGCCCCATGGGCAACTTTCCCGGTGGAAAGGGGAAGTCTTTCCCCAGAGCAATATAATGTCATTTGTTAGAGTAAACAACTATGTGTTAAACTTGGGGTTAGTCCAAACCTTACCCACGGGCAGCGCTACGGAATTGGGGGCTACGGACCCTGGATTGGTGATGGCGGGGGGATGTGAACTTTAAATTGGCCGTCTTTGAAAAAGCTAATGACCATGAAGCTCATGAACAAATTTACGTTGATCAACGTAGGTAGGTAATAGGGAGACAATAAAAACCTAAGTCGATTTCAAAAACTTTTCGGAAGACGTCCCCACAGATTGACGAGTTAGGGGATCTGTCCTCCCGTTCCTGTCCTCTGCTTTCGACGCGCATGACCGTACGTGTTAAATAAGAGCACACTTCAATGTGTCGCTTTGTGACTAACCTTTCCAATTGAAGGCCTCGCACCTGAACCCAGGCCACAAACGCAAGGAATCCCAGAACAGCCTGATTTTGTGGTTGGTGCTCTCATTCGATAAAGCGAATCCCAGCTCAATCATTAAAACCTTGAGACAATTATTTGGGCGTTCACCGGACCTGGCCTGATGCTCCAACCGGAGCTGACCTCAAAGCGGTTTCAGATCAAACTGGTGCGTTGGAAGCACAAAGCAGTTAAATTAAAATGGACAAAACCGTAAAACATATTTTAAAACAAAACTGGCCAAAATCGGTCAATTTTGGCCAATTAGGAAGCTGCTATGGCTGGACTGTTTACTCTGGATTCGCCTATGAATGAGCTAGACCTGAAATATTCCACATGGTTAATCCTGGAAAGCTCCGTACCTGATCCCTTACGTCGTCCCTGCATTTGTCATCCCGGGAGCCCAGTTGGTAGAGCGTTGGGCTCCGACCCGCTGCTCAGGAGCATGAAGTGGCATTGCATGTCCAGGCTTGGATCGGTTCTTCTGAGACGCTCCGTCGCTCAATAATTAACCCGACGTAGGTCAGCTGGCAACTGACTTGTGAGAGGGTGACCTGAGCGGGGCGGCCGTCCCTTTGATTTGTGGGACGTTTAACTTTGGCTTTTAAATTAAATCTTCATTGCAGGAGTTGCTCGCTCCGATATGGTAGGGCTAGGGACTCCGCGACAAGTCCATTGATGACCTTAGTGAGGCTCCGACTCCAAAAGCCGAACTTGCAACAACATGCATCTAAAAAAGGCTATGGATGACATACTAGTTAAAGGGGTTGCGAAAGCAAATGTATCTAAAAAGACGTGGAGGAGGCAGGCAAAAGCTGTTGAACACGCGCATTGACGGGGGTCTGAGCCACCTTCACTTTGACGAGGGGCGGGTACCCGCCCTCCCTAAGATCTCGAAAACCACGGTAGGTAGCGAAAAACGGTAAACGGCGTTGGGTAGCCCATCAACTTCTTCATCGAACGTATTTGTACCATTTTTTGTCAGGTCACATTTAAGGTCACGAGAGGTCAAAAATTCCGTCATAGGGATAACATGTAAATTAAGGTCTTCGGCCATTGCATCTGAACAAGTAAAGATAGAGGAAAAAGACTTCAGCTATATGAATCCTCGCAGCAAGCCGAATCGAATGATATATAATATAACCTTGCTAGGTCAAATCAAGAATTTGACCTGACCTGAGGTCAGGTCAAGGTAAAATTACATAAAATTCATATCATTAGAACTGCAAACACTGGGCAAGTCTAATGCAGCTAAAATAAAGGCTCTATCACCATCCGTTACCGAGTTATTCAGTAAAAACCATTTTTCCCATGTATTTCCAATGGAGAGGTCATGCCTCGTACCTGACCTTAGGTCATCGATATAAAAAATACCGGAACATATTTTAGAGAACTCGCTGGGCCCATTATGTGATATGAGTTTCAATCAGATATGTTCACCCCGCTCCGACTAATGCTACATTAAACTTTTTTGAGATCAGGTCACTTGACCTGTACTGGTGACCTGACCTGAGATGACCTAACCTTAAAATTTTCACAGAAGTTGTAAAAAGGATGAGGGAAAAGGTATGCTAAGTACGGTGGCGCTACGCGCCGCCGCTTTTCTGCTATCTCGGAAAAACCCGAGGGGGGGTGGGTACCCGCCCCCCGTCAATGCGCGTGTTAAGGGAAGAAAGACAGTGGGCATGACGATACCAGACATCTCATTTACGGAGTGAGTTTTGTTCTCTCGTGCAAAGAATGGACCGAGTGCACTGCCTGCGAAGGCTGCGTCTGTGTGCCTTGACGACAAGGCTAAGGTGGCTGTGCGCCATAAATGATAGACTGGGAGCCTGTGATGGTTAGTGGGAGGAAGCTTCGAGTCGCCAGAAGCCATTTTTACTGTCTGAAGTGAATGCTTTTGTGCTTTTTTATCTTTTTTCACACAATTTATTTGCTCACCATCACATCCATTAATTTTAGTATGAACAGGTACATGCATTCTGCATGAGCATTTTCTTTGAATGTTTTTGTACTTAACAACTTCTGGCCCATATTTCTTTTAAAATGGGGAAATGAAACAAAGGGAACACAGAAAAGACAAGGTAGGGGATTTAGGAGAGGTTCTCAGAAACCTCGTACCAGTTTACCTACTTCGTTTCGTACTTCGTTGTTTGTGTGTTTGTGTAATTTTATATTTCTTTTATGGTATGTTTTATCCTTGGTTTTTATCGTTAGTTTTACGTAACTTTGTTTTATCATTTGACGTGGAAACGTGAAAACCACCTGCATGTTTTATCAATGTGTGTGGACGCTTCTAAATACATTCTGACTCCTGAATAATACTTAAATGATTACCAATGAAGCTAAGAACTACGAAAAAGCTACTTCATCAACGATAGACCAAAATTGGGTAAGATGCCCAGGGATGGGGCATCTTACCAAGCCCCAGGGGCGTTTTATCCACCCGATGGGGTAAGACGCCCCTTTGCAAGCCTCTAGTAAAATCATAATAGTTAGAAAATATGATAATTATCAGCAATTTCAACGACTCTATAAGGGAGATAAATGATCATGCTAGGACTTGCATCTAAACCAGCGCTGTTGCTACCGCGGTTATTTCATAATCCGGATTTCCCTAAACCCTGGGCATCTTACCCCACTCTCCCCTACATCATATATTGTTTCAGTCAGTACAGAAATTCTGGCCTAAAAAATCAACATCTACCAATAAAAAATTGATTTCGCTAGGATTCGCCGTTTCAATGCTTGACACTTCCACCAATTCCACCAAATTAGGTATAATGGGAATGTCGAGAGTTGAACGTCTTGATCTAACAACGGTAAATAGCTTTTCACAAATACTGATAATAATCAACAATAACTAACTAGGGACGGCGACGTCACCCGGGAGATTAGTAGTGGAATATTATAGCACACAAACCGATTTGTATAGGTCTAAGGATAGAAGGTCGGACAATCACGGTTAGACGTCCGTGCACGGTGGATTCATGGCTGCCTGGAGGTCGAGTGGCGGCGACATCGAAACTACATTGTAGTAAGTTGAAGGAGAATGGCGTATGCTTAAGGAATACAGTGATATACATGTCATTAGAATATACATACTTATCATTCATTTCCCTGGGACATATTTTGCTTTGCCTTGGACCCTCCTTGTTTACACGATCAGAACTATTTATCTCCCCGCCTCAAATTGTCATTTTAGCATTTTAACACGCGCATTGACGTTGGGCGGGGGCGGGTATCCATTCCCCCTCGGGTTTTTCGGAGGTAGCATAATAACGGCGGCGCGTAGCGTTGCCGTACTTGGCACACCTTTTCTTTCACCATTTTTACAATTTTTTGTAAAATTTTAAGATTAGGCTATGCCAGGTCAGGTCACCAGTACAGGTCAAGTGACCTGACCACAAAAGTTTTAAGATAGCATAAGTCGGAACAAGGTGAACTTATCTGATTGAAACTCATATCACATAATGGGCTTCCCGAGTTCTCTAAAAATGTATAAGGTAATTTTTATATCGATGACTTAAGGTCAGGTACGAGCCATGACCTCTCCATGAGAAATGCATGGGTAAAATAGTTTTAACTGAATAACCTAGTAATGCATAGCGATAGAGCGTTTATATGAATGACATTAGATTTTCCTTGCCATTACGGTTCTAATAATACGCATTTTGCCCAATTTGACCTTGACGTGACTTCAGGTTAGGTCAAATCCTTAATTTGACCTACCATTGTCATACTATATATCATTTGATTCGGCTTGCTGCGAGGATTCATATAGTTAAAATTATTTTGTTCTATCTTTACTTGTTCCGATGAAATGACCAAAAACCTTCATTTAATGTCATCCCTATGACGGCAAGCTTTGACCTCTAGTGACCTTAAATGTGACCTGAAAAAATGGTTCAAGTATTTGTGATGAAAAAGTGGATGGGCTACCCAACACTTTTAACCATTTTTCGTTACGTAGCGTGGTTCTCGAGATCTTAGGGGAGCGGGTACCCGCCCCCCCCGTTTAGGCAAAGGTGGCTCAGACCCCCTTCAATGCGCGTGTTAAACTTCTAGTGTTGCATACGCATGAAATGTCAGATAAGCATGTATTCACATTCACCGTATGTTTGTATTGCTAGTAAGTGTCTCAATTAAAAAAAGTTTGAAAAGCTGCATCATCTACCCTGCTACCGAAAAATACTATGGACTCGAAATTGATGCCTGAAATTTTGTCCGCCAAGCATGCTCATATACCCAACTCATTTCATGAGCTCGCACTTATGTTTTTCCAGTGTTATCGGCACTCTACATTGCACAAAGGCCTAACCCATATCTACCCACGTGCACAGAATGTCTCCTACACCGGTCCCCATTCCTCAGTCTGACACCAGGCACAACGACCACCATTTTCAACACCACACATGTAAGCATTACACTCCGCCCGCGACCCCTCCCCACCGAGCCTTGAACTTGGCGTCAGCAGCGCCCAGCGTGACCTCTGTAACCTATGTGCCTGAGGCAATCTCGGCAGCCGGTGGTTGGCGGCCGCTGATTGGTGGAGGCGCGTTCACTTGCATCGCGAGAAATTCAGCGGAAATTTATCCATGAAAATGATGAAGCTTTAAACCATGAACCAGGATCTGTATCAACATTACTTTTTTAAACATTTCTAGCCATACCTTGCTCTCGATTGGCTTGCTTATTTGCCACACCATCCGAGGCTGCTCTTCGGTACAGGCGATTTGGCGGCAGTCAGCACAGGCTAGCTGGCGGCCGAGTTCGCTGAAGTCGAGAGTGTCACAATGAGTTTCTGGTGATTGGAGAGGACTGGGGCTCAGTCCCATGGCAACCGAGGGAAGGAGGAGAGAGGTTCATAAATCTAAAACTTAACCATCGGGCGAGTTATGGAGAGTGGGGACTAATGGGGAGCGCTGCCGAAGTACAACCAGATAATATAACAGTGGAGGGAAACACGTGCTGCTTTGCACCGTGTTGGATGATGAAAAGGCACAAAATATAATTCGGGACTCGAAACATCAACGATGTTTATTGTCTATTATGTCTGAGGCTTTCCGTTGTATTAAGTTTTAGGTTAGATGTACAATGCCACTATAGCGCTGTTGAACAGGTATTTGTGGATAATTTCCTCCGTTTGCGCAGTTTATAAGGACTTTGCTTCACCTTTTGGTGGGGTGCCCATATCACCATTGGAGGTGCCCAGCACATCGTTGGGGGTGCTGAGGCACCCCCAAAGAGATAGAAATCCACACTGCTGTATACTGCAAACAGGTTACTGCGTTTTTAAGTGTCCTCTCAGTGATATGCGAGTACCCATTTGATCGAACGTTGAGTCTTTTTCAGCGGAGTGCCCACCAGCCCCAATTCCCAAGCCCTGTAATCAATGGATGTGGTTAATCTATAGGTCTCATTCAATTCTCTTTAGTCTCGTCAATGTTCCGACAGAGGTCTTGTTATTTCCTGCGTAGTGCCAGCCGGCACCAGAGCTGATACTGGAAATAAGGGATCCGAAGCTCTTCGGATCCCTGCGTGGGGTCGCCGTCATAAAACTAGAATGGGCAACAAAGCCTTGCGGTACAGCCTAAGCCGCAGATTGCCCTGCGGTACAGTCTACATGTCCATAGAGTCTTGCTGTCTTGCGGGGCACCCTAAGCCACAGATTTGCTCAGCGGCGCAGTCTCATTTTAAAAAGACATGCGGTACAGTCTAGGTTGCAGATGAGGGACTGAATCGTTCTGTTCACCGGGCCGGGCATCTGTGATTGGACATTAGGGTGCGCGTTACAATACTTCTTTGAAATTGAAACTTTTTCACGCGGTTTTGGACGATAGACACAAATATGAGGACAATCCTGCAAAAATCGTCATTTTCTCGGAATTAAGCAACGGATTCTCACTTTTTAACCCTCCCCTAGTGAGACGGAAGGGTGCTGACTACCCTCCCCCCCAGATTTTTTCGTCGTCATGGAGAAACGGCGGCGCCAAGCGTGACCATACTTGGCACCATACGCAGATGTGAGTCTGAGGGGCCGTTCCGGATGACTCTGAGACTGCTGCACATGGAGAGCGCAGTGCCACGCACACAGTACGGCTGTTGCGAGTACGGCTGTTGGAGTCGGAGTCTCACTAAAGTCATCAAGGGACTTGTCACGGAGACCCCAACCCCACCACCCGAACGAGCAACTGCCACAATGAAGGGTTAATTAAGAAGCCAAAGTTAAACGTCCCACAAAGCACGGGGACGGCCGCCCGCTCAGGTCACCCTTTCACCAGTCAGTTGCCGGCCGACCTTCGTCCGATAAACTATTGAGCGCAGGAGCGTCTCAGGGGAACCGATCTCACGCCTGGACATGCACTGCCACTGCATGTTTCTGAGCAGCGAACCGGAGCCCAACGCTCTACCAACTGAGCTACCGGGGCGGCAATTCGTCTGAGCAGGGTAGTGAAAAAGCGCAAGAATGGTTTGGTAGACAATTGAACCGATTAAGAAACTCTTCCCATAACGTTTTAGCTCAGAGTAATATTGAGGTCATTAAAGGTCAAAATAGCACAATTGAGAACACTTTACTCTAACATTTGGCTGAGCTAAGTTAGAGCCTAAATTCAAACGCCATTCGATTCCTCTCTTTATGACGATTTGAACGATGTACAATATGACCATACTAGATCAAAGTATAAAAATGGCACGACCTAGGGTCAGGTCAAGGTCATCATCGAACTAAACATAGTCAATATGCATATCAATCGACTCGTAATGAGAAATAAAATATAGTGGTATCCAAATGAGAGCTCTATTGCAATTTACTGCGCTGTTATTGACATAAGTCTCAAAACGTGCTTACGTAGACCCAAGTGACCTCTCAGAGGTGACGGGTCAAAACTTGCAAAATGAACCTTGCGGGTGACCTGGATACTACTATCCCGGGAATAATAAGTCCCTATAAGCTTCATATACAGAAAAAGAAACATTTTTCGGCAAATTTTGCCTTCCACATGCATTTCCAACGGAGAGGTCATGATTCGTACCTGACCTTAGGTAAAAAATATAAAAAATACAGAAACACAGTTTGTAGTGCCCGGTGAACCCATTATATGAAAAAGGTTTCACATTGATAAATAAACCCCACTCCGAGTTATGCAATCCCAAAAATTTTTGAAGTGATGTCACTTGACCTGGCCTGGTGACCTGACCCGAGATTACCCGAACTTAAAATTGTTAGAGGAAAAGTTGTAGAATTGATTAATGATAAGCTGTGCCAAGTATGGTTGCGCTTGGCACCGTCGTTTCTCCGCGACGACGAAAAATCTGAGAGGGGTAGTCAGCATCCTTCCACCCCATTGGGAGGGTTAAAAAGTAAAAAAATCGAGAAGTTTGAGAAAATGACGAATTTTTCAGGATTGTCCTTATATTTGTGTCTACCGTCAAAAACTGCGTGAAAAAGTTTTGATTTCGAAAAAAGTGTTGCAACACGCACCCTATTGGACATTACCTTTGGAAATCAGCTCATCCCATAGCCTACAGCAGCACAGCAAGTTGGTGTTACAGCTTCAGCTGGATTTTCAGCACCAGGAATGGAACATTTTAGGAGAGGAAGTTTCGTTACGGACTTAAACGAAACTTCTTCTGTAACAAAAAAACATGCTGAAGCCTAAAATGTAGAATTCTTTACCCCTATGATTTCCACGCCGCGTTTTTCGAGTGCATTATAGGGTTCAACAAATAACAAGCTGTATCATAGTAATGCTATGCATCCAATTTAGCTACGTATTTAGCTCTGTTCACATTCAGGCACGGGCGATTTCAGAGCGCGCCAGCGGAGCCAGGCCTCAGCCCCAGAGAGTGCAAGGTGAACACTTACCCTTGCCCAAAAATCGGTAATAGAAGCGTGACTTTACAGCAAATGCAAAGTCCACCCAACATGCAAGACCCGTCTTTTTCGATCCAATGTTCGAGATGTTTGACACAGCGGGCACGAACATCCAGGAACGGCGTAAGTAACTTTCCTGTGGCCCCGTTTTCACCCATTTCATTTAAAACACTGTTTTTTACGCTTTTCGACCCCGTTGGACTCCTCCTCTTGAGGTCATTGGCTTAGACTCGGCTCCGCGATTGATTAAATCAGCGTTCCGATGGGCGCCATATGAGCTTATGGTTGACGCGCTCTTTGGTCAAAATGGTTTATTGAATAAACACATTCTTAGTAAATAATTGAAATGGGTTATAACTTTCGGTAAGTTTACCTGCTGTTTTAAGGTGCCCATGTGGAGTTTGTTTTGAGAAGTTGGCGTTTTTTTACAGTTATGCAGAGACATCGAACTGTGCTTGCGCCTCATTTCCAGCAGCTCACAGGTGCCATGTTTGCTGCGGTCTGAGCCTTATGTCACAGCTGGGCACACCGCGTCAAACCGTGTTTTCGGCCGCTGGATTACCGCCAGCCTTCGCCGGTGCCGGGGACGGGTCACGTGACTTGATCTTTGTGACGGGATGCGTGCTTCAGTGGATAGCGTTTCTGTCTTTTGAGCCATGTGTCTCGGCTGCAAGTCCCAGCAGAGCCTCTGAATAAGTTGACCTGACCTTCCAAATCCCTCCCAACAGGGTGAGAGCTGACGATGCCGTATAACCTTGGCAGTTGATTCGTCTTTAAACCCGAACAATTACTACCGACCTGCCGGGGGTGCGTGGGAGGAGGTGTATAGCCGTGCCATGGCACTGCGGTGGTCATCTCGTTGCTTTGAGCACCATGTCTTGAAGTATATAAGCCCTTGGGGCATGGGCGCCGAAAGCGAGGGGACGGGGATATGTCCCCCCTGTTGGCTAGCCAGGGGACGTGCCCCAAGCTTTGGGTCCATCGTCATTAATGCTGTCGGGTACCGAATATGCTTAAAATTCGCTTCCCCCCAGTCAGCACCAGCCGGGTCTGTCCCCCTGTAAAAATTCCGTGGCGGCGCTCTTGTCTTGGTGTATTACAGTCGGATGGTCTCCTTAGGATAATTAGATGCGAAGTTGCACTACGCACCAGCTGATTATACAACTTACAATTATTCGGTCCTTACCGGATGCTATTTGAATAAGGATAAATATTGCATTTCTCTTCTGTAGACTTAACAAAGAAAAGCACTGATATAATCTGGTGAGGCTAGGTGACGAACACGTCGGCTCCGGCGAGACGTAGCTGGCGGTGCACTGTAAGCAGGGTAGGAAATCGAGTCATAACCGAACAGAAGACCTTCGCTCAGGAGAGAAAATGGATCTGGAGATGCGATGTGCAGTTTTTTTATTTGAGAAACGCGTGCACTCCAAAAGTGGCAGCAATAGTTTTGAAACATTGATTGAACTGCTGAAATAAGAGTGACGCCGCTTATTTTCCAGTGCATAGGTCCAAACCTTCCTGACCTTGACCAAACCTTGAACTGACATAAGGTCAGGTCAAGGCCACCATCTGATCTAACCATAATCATCGGAAAAGAGGGGCCAAGAGGGCCTGGACCCCCAACTTTTGGGCCCAGAATTTCCTGATCTCAGTCAAAATGGGAGAAAATCGAACATTTGTATAACCGGCCGGTGAGGACTACGGAGTGCAACGAGGAGCCCAAATTCGAAGAGTTTTTGGTGGTTCTAACGTGAAAAGTTTATTGTCAGCATCAGGTTGAAGTTTGGCTGACCCCCTCAATTTTTGCTGGTGGGGACGCTAATGGATCTAACATAGTCAGTATGCCGGGTGCTTATATCTAACCACATCACACTCTGAATACAAATTCTTGTGTTCTAAGTGTGATTTTATTAGATGCGTTATTCAATACAAACTAGCAATATGCTGCTATAAAATACAACATGTTTGTATTCGAAGTGTGAAGTGATTAGATACGCTACTTGCCTATTGTGTTGCTGTTTTTAAATTGCATTGGAATTGTGTTTCAATCATATTTTGCATGCTTGAGACCCTGGTGAAGCTATAAAAGCGAAATGTCTGTCGTTTTACAGTTCTAACATAATTGGGCCTCCACACACGCATTTAGCAATGTCTAACACTTATGATATAGCTGATCGGTCTGAAAAATAAAACAATAATACTCGACCAATTAGGCATTTGGAGATGAGAGAAACGAAGTGCAATGAATTGTTAGTGTAGTGTTGCTCGTTACACTGTTATAGGGATTCTAAGGATCGCCAATGTGTGGGAGTTTACGGCCCTGACAAAACTGCAGCTGGACAATAACATCATCGAGCGCATTGAAGGCCTGTTCTACATGCCGAACATCAAGTGGCTCGACCTCTCCTTCAATCGCATCGAAGTTATCGAAAACCTGGATGCGCTTGTCAAGTAAGCGAAACTTGAAGCAATTATTACTTAAACCTTCCCCGGTGATAATGTAATGCTGCTATCTTACTTTAGGACGCCTTATTCTTTGAGTACCTATTCCTGGAAAGTGATAGAAAGGGGTTAAGCTTTAAACTGGCATTAAGCTTGTTAAACATTGGAAATTAGAATAAGCACGAGTCGGTTTTGCATTTTCTTACCATTCTATTGCTCTAGTATTTGACATAATGACATGTTTCTCTTTTATATGCTTCATCGATATCAATAAAACAGTGGGTTGGAAGACTTAATTCCACGAAATGTATCCCGCGTTATCGCTAAAACACGACCAAAATTGTCAACGTAGTTTCGTGTTTGTCAGATAAAACGGTTTATGCTGCAGTTTAGAGGACTTGAGCCTGTTCAGCAACAAGATCTCAAAGTTGGAGGGCCTGGATAACCAGCAGAAGCTTCAGATCCTCTCCATTGGCAACAACTGCATCGACAAGCTTGAGAACGTTAGTGCCTGTGCTGTCGATAAAAAACAGACGAGGCGATCTCCTTTTTTGTTACTGTTTGGTGAATTCACATCGAAGCAGCAGAATACTAAGGTGGCGATCGATTGCACCGGATTTACCCGGTACGTGTGTGTGCTGCTCTCAGCTGTTGTACCTGCGCCAGCTGTCGTCACTGGGGTCGCTGGGGCTGGCCGGAAACCCCGTGTCGGAGGATCCCGAGTACACCGAGTATGTGGCGGCGTTCCTCAGCAACTTAACCTTCCTCGACTACAGACTTATCCGGGACGAGTGGCGCGAGGCAGGCCAGAAGAAGCACAGGTGGGGGCGCTTCGTATTGGCGATTGTGTGTGCTCATGTTTCAGGCATGACGGGTCATTGGTCTTTATAGTGGTTTTGCTTTTGTTTTAATGGAAGTAGGGCTCTGGTGAGATTGAATAAAGTGATGCCACTTTGAATGGAAAATTGTGAAAAATGAGTTAATTTTCTAAACTTGCATCATTCAACCTTCCCTAGCCAGGAATATCATAGCTGGTTTGGAGACCTCACACCCACATCTTCCATAATTTATTGCATATCAGTGACCAATAAAAGGGGAGCTAGGGGCTCAAACCTTCCCACCCAAAAAAGAAACATTTCAGATCGCCCATAGAAAATCCATAGCCGGAGGCTCTTCCGAGGTAATGGCGGAGGAGTGTCAAGACCCTAGCTCCCACGCCCCGAAACGAAGTCTTGGATCGGCCACTGTTGCATGCCTATAATGACCTTGGTCAGCTTCATTTACAATATGTGCAGACAGCATAAATATTTCCGCAAAATGTGCATAGCGCAGGAAAAGCACCCCAGTGACCAGGGGCGTGGGTTCAGTGGCAGATCTAGGGGAGAGGCAAAAGACATTTGCCCCCCAAACGGAAAAGCTCGGGGCAAAGCTATGTTCCCCCGTCCTCAAAGCGGTCGACCTCCTTTATATCCCGACTCCTTTTTAGGTTATAAGGATTTTGGCGCTTCAACTCTCAACTTCAAACAGAACCAGTTATTTTCAGTGTAAATGTTGGGTCTTGGATAGGAAAATTTATTTTGAGCCCATAATTTTCACCCCGTGACGTTTTCTTTTGCTCTTCACCTTAAATATCCCAAATTGTACCGTCAAGTCATATTATAGCACAATTTTTCACTGCGTGGTGTTTTTTCTTTGCTTTTTGACTTCGGTTTGCCCCTCCCAAACCGACCGGCTAGATCCACCACTTCGTGAGTTTCCAAAATCATTGGGGTCCGAATTTCAGACACTGTCAATAAACTCCAAATAAAAAGAGGTGGTCTGATACTATAGTTGTTTTCGCCCTCACACAGGTCTTTTAAATAGGTAAAACTAATTCAATGTCTTGAAAATGAAAAACAATTCAATGTAAAGAATATTCTAATATTAACCCGGCCTTTCATTCGGGCGCCCGGGCACCCGCAGAGCTGTAAGTTCACGTCCCTGTTTGTGATTCAACGAATTCTTTGGAAGTCGGGGTAAGTCAAGTAGTTTTGAAACGCTTCCACGTGCCCACATCTTTCTCTGTAACATCTGCCTTGTGCGCTAACATGCCTGCAGCTATATTTCTCTGTGACATCTGCCTTATGCGCTAACATGCCTGCAACTATATTTTTCTGTGACATCTCCCTTGTGTACTGACGTGCCTGCAGCTATGTTCCCTGTGACATCCCCGTATGTGCTGACGTGCCTGCAGTTGTTCCTCTGTTACATATCCCGTGTGTACGGACGTGCTGGCAGCTACGTGGTTGAGGAGATGGAGCTTCTGGAGCGGCAGGACCAAGAGCTGAAGCTGACCAAGCAGAAGGACGACGAGCAGCAGCAACGGTTCAGGGAGGGCGTTTGTGGAAGGTCAGCTCAGCGGTTCTGTTTTCATCTTCTCCTGTTATACCTCATCTCCTCTTCTCAGTTTGCCCTCTTAACATTTTAATCTGCTCTCTCACGTTACTTGTCTATGCTGACGTAAGCGTGATGTCACTTCAGATATATCCCCGGTCACTGTCAGTATTCACAGCCAGTATATCAACAGGTCTGAACGAGGGGCAGCTGTTTGATGCTCTGTTCGAGGACGACCACGATGGCGAACACCTGAGCTACATGCCCGGGGCAGACGAGCTGAAGGCAGCGTATCCTTCCAGTGATATTTCCGTGCATTTGCGCTGCTGGAAGAGTAGTCAGGAGCTTCCAGCAGGAAGCTGCACACTGATGCGTGCGTGGAGACTCAGAAAATGACAAATTCACAACATGATAAATCCTTAATTCAACCTTCACGCAGGCTGAAACAGCAGATGGTTCCCGTGTGTAAGCAGATTTTCGACATTGGCATCGAGAAGGAGAAGCAGCGGTCCGAGGAGATCGCTCAGCTGGTGCGTTGTCTCACCAAAGCGCGAAACGCCGATCAGGACATCGCCGTGCAGTGAGTGCCGGTCCCATCTACAGTCAGTACCGGTCCCGAGGCCAGTACCGCCGTTTGTACAGTCAGTGCCGGTCCCTCGGCCAGTCCCGCCGTTTGTACAGTCAGTGCCGGTCCCACCATTTGTACAGTCAGTGCCAGTCCCGCCGTTTGTACAGTCAGTGCCGGTCCCGCCGTTTGTACAGTCAGTGCCGGTCCCGAGGCCAGTACCACCGTTTGTACAGTCAGTGCCAGTCCCGAGGCCAGTACCACCGTTTGTACATTCAGTGCCAGTCCCGCCGTTTGTACAGTCAGTGCCGGTCCCGCCGTTTGTACAGTCAGTGCTGGTCCCGCCGTTTGTACAGTCAGTGCCGGTCCCGCCGTTTATACAGTCAATGCCGGTCCCGCAGCCAGTCCCGCCGTTTGTACAGTCGGTGCCGGTGCCGCCGTTGGTACATACAGCCAGTGTCGGTCCCGTGCCCATTGCCTTCATTCCAGCCTGGCCCACATCGTGACAGGCTTTGTCTTCTGCCCTATCCCGAGAAAACATCTTAGGCATCTAACATTGTTTCACTTAAAACCTTCCGTATGAAATGGGAAAAGGTGTATTTACTTTTAACAGTGCTGATAAAAACATTGTGCTCATTATTTTTCTACGAAACTCTTTAAAAATATCAACCGCATTTCCTACAGGAACCTATGCACTCATCGGTTCATCTCCCTCCAGATTTTCGTCAAAGTTCAAAGCTCAATGTAGACCCTCGTGCATTGTAATGAAGTCGACTTGGCATATCAGAGATAATGGCCCAGTCAGTGACTTTTGTTGTGGTGCCTGTCCCATTAAACGACATCTGAGCACCTTAGCAGGATGTGTTTACACTCTCAGGCTGATGCATGACTTCCTGGACGACAAGGAGGGAATGCTGGCCGACATAGCCAACGCCATCGACTACGCCGAGGAGGCGGAGTCAACGACCAGACCGAGGCCTCCATCGACGCTGCCATCCAGGTCTACGGCGACCGCTGCTCTGAGACCTGGACCAGCTGATGGGCGACGAGGGTCCAGCTCAACGACGGTTTGAGGTCAGCGTCGCCGGGGCGGAGGAGCAGCGGTCAGCGTCGCCGGGGGCGGTGGAGGTGGGGCCAGACTGGACAGTTGCAGTGGAGTGAAGGTGGGCGGGGTTGCTGGAGTGTGGGTCAGACTGGACAGTTGCAGTGGAGTGAAGGTGGGCGGGGTTGGTGGAGCGTGGGTCAGGCGAACAGTGACTGTGGGTGAAGGTGGGCGGGGTTGGTGGAGTGTGGATCAGGCTGAACAGTGACAGTGGAGTGAAGGTGAGCGGGGTTGGTGGAGCGTGGGTCAGGCTGAACAGTGACAGTGGAGTGAAGGTGGGCGGGGTTGGTGGAGTGTGGATCAGGCTGAACAGTGACTGTGGAGTGAAGGTGGGTGGGTTTGGTGGAGTGTGGATCAGGCTGAACAGTGACAGTGGAGTGAAGGTGGGCGGGGTTGGTGGAGCGTGGGTCAGGCTGAACAGTGACTGTGGAGTGAAGGTGGGCGGGGTTGGTGGAGCGTGGGTCAGGCGTAGGGAACAGGTGACTGTGGAGTGGGAAGGTGGGGTGGGTTTGGTGGAGTGTGGATCAGGCTGAACAGTGACAGTGGAGTGAAGGTGGGCGGGGTTGGGCTGATGGAGCGTGGGTCAGGCTGAATCAGTGACAGTGGAGTGAAGGTGGGCGGGGTTGGTGGAGTGTGGGTCAGGCGAACAGTGACTGTGGAGTGAAGGTGGGTGGGTTTGGTGGAGTGTGGATCAGGCTGAACAGTGACAGTGGGAGTGAAGGTGGGCGGGGTTGGTGGAGCGTGGGTCAGGCTGAACAGTGACTGTGGAGTGAAGGTGGGTGGGGCGGTGGATTGTGGGTCAGGGCTGAACAGTGACAGTGGAGTGAAGGTGGGTGGGGGCGGTGGATTGTGGGTCAGGCTGAACTCAGTGACAGTGTAGGGAAGGTGGGTGGGGTTGGTGGAGTAAAGATGGGCGGGAATTGCGGGTGGGGTCAGCCTCGCCGGGTGGCACTGGCCGAAACCAGAGATGCATTTGTGTCGCCACCGGAAAAGGTGAGGTGGCAGTGAAGCCTTAACCTGCTGAGGACAAGAAAGCACTTAACCTCTAGAACATCAAACATCATTAACACATGTAACGGATTTTAGCTCATTTCTTCCCTCCTCGCCAGCTGGTTACAAAAGGTAACAACTTTGTCAGTTGGGCCGCAATGGGGAATTGTTTGGACAAGAAGTAGGGGCAGTCTCCTCATCCTCCCT